>JAYMSL010001158.1:0-18432 GCA_036897195.1 Plantago coronopus
TTTTGAAAGTCCATTCACCCCCCCCCCTCTGGACTTTCTCATCCCCTTCCAGGGACCAACAATATCCATTCAAAAACATAAAATCAAAAAAACTAAAGTAGAACATTTTGTGTGTGCATTATATGATAATGAAAAGGAAAGGTCGAATAAAAAATATGAGCCCAAAAGTAGTTGTACTGTTACAAAAGATGAAGTATGTACTAGAAATGAATTTACGTGCAATTTGCAATTAGGAGCGTGAATTAAGATCAGCCTGATCCAATGTGAAATTTCGAATTGAATCAAATTGAGATCCTTTTTTTGGTAATCAGAAATCTGATCGAAAATTTCGGATCGGATTCTGACTAATCTGAAAAATTCAAACATTTTCTCAAAAAATACTCAAACATTTACAAACTACAACAATCAAGAGATATGAATTCATCTAGCTAGATCTAATTATAAAATTTGCTTAATCTAAATAGCAACAAAGTAATTACGTTACCAGAAACAAAAACACGACAAGTTTTATGACAAATTAAAACATAACACATTCTTCAAAGTTCAAGTTCAATAACACAACCAATTGAAAACCAGAGCGGGAGGAGGAGCACCTAATGACCGGTGGAGCAGCAACCGATGAGAGGCGCAACAGCGGTAGGAGACGAGGAGGCGCAACAGGTGAGCGGTACGGAGCGGCTGAATTGTAGGGAGGGAGAGGAAGGTGCGGCCGGATTAACTGGTGAGAGGGAGGCGCGGCTGTAATTGTGAGGGGTGAGAGAGAGGCGATGGAGGAAGTAGGGTTTTATGAAAGACTGAATTAGGAATTTTGTTATATATCATATCAATTGAGCAGTAGGCGTGTTGTGAAGAAACACGACTTATCCTATGTAATATTTTTCTTTTTCTTTTTTCGGATCAGATCCGATTAACCCGAAAATACGAATTCGATCCGATCTATCAAAAATTTGAAATCCTAAAAAATTTATACTAACCAGGAATTCGTTCCGAACATGCGGATCGGATTGGTTCATATCGAACTTTTTTGTTTTTCACCAAGCTTAGAAAAGCATCCATTACATGGTGACTTTCGATTCTTCCACTGATCTCATCCAAATCACGTTCGATTTAGAATCGAATAGGAGTTCGACTAATATGAGGACTGATTCGGTGATGACGAGCTGGGTTTGCTTGGAGAGGTCGGAATCCGCTATTAATGGTGGCTTCGAGTTCTTCAAACTGACCAATATCAAACGAACACGAATCGAGTAATTTCAGGGACCTTGAAACTCGGAATCAATGAGGGAAGGCAAAGGAGCATGCTAGGCTTGCTGGGTAAGCCGTAGCAGTGAGCCAAGCTCACCTCTCCTAACTCGCGACCTCCATGGATGGAGAGTCGGAGTTTCCCTTCGACGAATCAAAGCCGTTTTCTGGCACCTTACTGTTCGGTAGAAGGAGCCTTGAGCTTCTAGGAAGCTTGCTCAAAGATTCATTGACGAACTGATGCTGTAATTCGCTTTACAAACTTTCAGAAACTATTGGGGTCGATTTGAAAGATTCAAAAAGGTTGTGGGTAGGACATAGAGAATTAGATTAACTATGAGGACTTTGGTTGCAATTTGGCCCTTAGCTTTATTGCAGCCTAAGCCCTTTAAGTTTCTGAATTCTAATTTCCAAACCCCTAACTTTCAGAATACGAATTTTAGCCCCTATAAAAATGTTTTTGAAATTTCTGAAAATTGTAAATTGATTTTCTTATAACATTAAATCCTTTTGAGCTAATTTTTATTGTACATTTGATTATTTAGCATAAACTTTAAACTCAATCCTTACTTGTGTTATATTTCAAGACTAGCAAATCATTGAATTCTGATTGGTCCATATATACATTAAAACAAATATATTTCAAGACTTCTCCTTGAGGCATGTCATATGCAACTCTAGCAAATCATTGAATTCTGATTCGTCCTATCTCAGACAAGCTGACAAATTAAAATGTTCTCATTGATAAAAAAAAATCAAGACATGGTGTTACATACTTTGAAAGTAGAATGCTTGGGGTACACAGTGGGTTGCTATCTTGAATAAACTTTGTTTGCAGGAAAGGAAAGAGGAGTCGACTTCCAGAAAGGAAGAGTCCAAGCTCTCTTCTATGGATTGTAGCGTGAACCCACCTCCATCCGATAGCTCAAGATGCACTTCCACATTATCAAAACCATTGTTAATAGGCGCTGACAGCATACAATTTCCTGCCGACAAACTATAATCTTGAGCCTCATCCAAATTAGCACCCCCTTCAGAACCCTTGTCATCCTTATTGACTGGCATGGAGCTTTTATTTTCACTGCGGATCACAAGCCTCCATTTCACAACTTTTCAAGACAATAGGAATAAACCTGATCATCAATTGTTCCTCCTCGGTCTCTTCGATCTGTGGAGTGGTTTTCTCCTCAAAGTCATTGGCTTTATGTGGAGTGGTTTCTTCCTCTATAGCTAGTGGATTTAACTCGATCTCTTTGATCTGTGGAGTGACTTCTTCCTCTAAAGATGGTGGTCTCAACTTGGTTTCTTTGGGCTGCGGAGTGGCTTCTTCCTCTAAAGCTGGTGGCTTCAACTCAATCTCTTCGATCTGTGGTGTAGCTTCTTCCTCTAGGGTTGGAGGCTTCAACCGGGTCTCTTTAATCTGTTGAGTGGTTTCTTCCTCTAAAACTTGGGCTGAGCCTACTTTGTCGTAGTTCCCACCTCTCTGCAATACATTATCAGGAATTAGAAGTTTGAAAACAACCGTATGAACGACCATATATAATTCATTATAATGAATATTACATATACATTACTCAAAGGATCCATAAAAAAACCTACGATAACTTTAAAAAGCATGAGGAAAAAATGAAAATGGCTCATTAAACTAAACTGGGAATTGATTTGGGTGGCCAATGATTTTTTTTTACCAATGAGAACATTTTGATTTGGTAGCTTGTTAGAAATTGGACCAATCAGAACTCAAAGATTCGCTAGAGCGACATATGACATGGATCAAGGAGAAGTATTGAAATAATATTGGACCAATCATGATCTCTATAAATCTTTTAAAAAGGTGATTTCTTCCCAATTTATGTTAGCATCGGTATTTTGAAATAATAATTAGATAATCCAAATTTGTAAGAAAAAATAAAAACACACCTTTACAACTATTGTAATTAAGCTTAATAGAATTTTCAAAATTAATTTACGTTAGGAGCAGTTCAAAACATTATTAGCATCACATAGCACATCATATACGAACAATAATGCCCCCTTGGGGTAAAATTAGGACAACACCAATTAAACATCATGTGTACAAGATTTCAACAATTTTGACACCTAGGAACCATTTTATAACATCAATATGACACACAGTGAAAGGGAATAATATGGAACTCGTATAAACATAGTGTTCAGGTTTGTCACATGCAACTATATTAATAACAAAATTTTAGAAAATAAGTCATTGCACCACCTGCTCCAGGAAACATAGAGTCGAAAGACCACCAAGCTGGTTGCATGAGAGATCTACGACGATATTTTGCACAAGACATTTGATAACTTTTACCTGCACCAAATATACATAAATATTTAATTTCACATTGGCTATCAGTCACTAAGTGCATCAGATTGGTTGTCAATGAAAGCACCGGTATTCTTCTGAGTTAGTAAATATTCTCAAAAATAAGTTACATAATCACAAACTTATTGCATAAAACAATGCATTGATTTGATTTATTGCATATAAAACAATGCATCTAATTTGATAACCAAAAGATAATTTTAAACGATGTACACAACCCCATGCCATAATGAATGTAAATATAAAAAAATAATTTGATAATTATAGAATAATGAATTATGTGCTAACTATGAATTCAGCCTCATCATGATAAGAATTCTAAGTTGAAATATGTGCTACAAAATGATATATGATTACAAGGGTGTAAGCGGAAAACCATATCAACAAGAGAAGCTTTTGCTTAAATGTTAAAAATTAAATATTATTAAAATAAAACTTGGTGCAAAGGAAGCACAAAATACTCAATGCATAACACTTGTTCAACATAGTTAGAGCTAAGACGATTGTTAAAATATTATAAAGGAGCCATAAATGTAGTATACGCTATCCAAAGATAAAAATAAAAATAATATGTCAGTACAAAAATAGTCTACCTCCGCATCTATGACCTCGATGTCCTTCACTTCGTATCTAGGAGTACAACGTTTCTCTTCCTCCCTTAAAAGGGCAATAACATCATCTGCAAAAGTTTCCTGAGTACTAGGACACATTAAGATGGTCATATCAATATCACCATCCAGGGGGAATGTTTTTAGAGGCACCGACCCATAAGGCCATACCTGAAAATTATGACAAAAACTATTTAGCACCAACTTTTATGGAGTAAAATCTCATGAACATCTAACATACATTTGAGTTATATAAATGTACATAATGGTATATCCATTCAAAAACATAAAATCAAAAAAACTAAAGTAGAACATTTTGTGTGTGTATTATATGACAATGAAAAGGAAAGGTCGAATAAAAAATATGAGCCCAAAAGTAGTTGTACTGTTACAAAAGATGAAGTATGTACTAGAAATGAATTTACGTGCATTTTGCAATTAGGAGCGTGCATTAAGATCAGCCTGATCCAATGTGAAATTTCGAATTGAATCAAATTCAGATCCTTTTTTTGGTAATCTGAAATCTGATCGAACATTTCGGATCGGATTCGAACTAATCTAAAAAATTCAAACATTTTCTCAAAAAATACTCAAACATTCACAAACTACAACAATCAAGAGATATGAATTCATCCAATTATCTAGCTAGATCTAATTATAAAATTTGCTTAATCTAAATAGCAACAAAATAATTACGTTACCAGAAACAAAAACACGACAAGTTTTATGACAAATTTAAACATAACACATTCTTCAAAGTTCAAGTTCAATAACACATCCAATTGAAAACCAGAGGGAGGAGGAGGACCTAATGACTGGTGGAGCAGCAACCAGTGAGAGGCGCAACAGCGGTAGGAGACGAGGAGGCGCAATAGTGAGCGGTACGGAGCGGCTGAATTGTAGGGAGGGAGAGAAAGGTGCGGCTGGATTAACTGATTAACTGGTGAGAGGGAGGCGCGGCTGGAATTTTGAGGAGTGAGAGAGAGGCGATGGACGAAGTAGGGTTTTATGAAAGACTGAATTAGGAATTTTGTTATATATCATATCGATGGAGAAGTAGGCGTGTTGTGAAGAAACACGACTTATCATATGTAATTTCATTCTTTCTTTTTTCGGATCAGATCTGATTAACCCGAAAATACGAATTCGATCCGATCTATCCAAACTTTGAAATCCTAAATAATTTATACTAACAAGGAATTTGTTCCGAACATGCGGATCGGATTGGTTCATATCGAACTTTTTTGTTTTTCAATGAGGATTTTCTGATATTAGGTGTTATGCACACCCCTCTCTATTGGTTAATGTGTTGTTTGGTTGGGGTGCATATTGGTCAAACTAAACCCTTTTTGTCTAAAATTTGGCCTCATCACTGTTTTGTAGCGAGTTTTTGGACAAAATTCTACTTGGGTTGATTAAACCAGAATGGACCAGACATACACATTTATGGGTTGAGACACACCCAAAGGTCAAAACTCATATCTACCCCCATATATAAAATACGTGCATGGTCAAGTGCACAAATTTGGACCCGGTAAATGTCCATAAAAATAATATAATATCTTTAACTTGAACAAATATTATTGTGAAACTCATATGCTTTATTTTTTTCAACTTAAATTCAGTTCTATTCTGTTTAGTTCAGTTCAAATTATATTTGGTTCGTTAAAATTTGTACATCAGTTCAGATATTCTCAACTGTATCAAACGTAATATTTCAGTATAATTATTTACACTAACTAGTATATATAAAGGCTATGTTTCATTTCAAAATCAATATATTAGAATTGATTAAAACAATTGTTTGGTATCTTAACTGTCTCAACATAGTTTTATTTTAGATAGAAAGTGATTTTCATTGTTATTGAAATAGAAGCACCATCTGATTGAAATATGATATAATTTTACATGTTCACTCTAACGAGAACTTACCCATCTTTTTAATGTTTGGTTTAGATATATAGGAATTTATAATCTAACAATAGAATATTATAGTACTATTATTTAATTAACAACTTTCTAAGACCCCCCCCCCCCAATGGGGTGGTCACAAGATGTGTTGTGGTTGCTGTCGTTGCCGCAACACGATGCGACGACGGATATGCACCAGCCCAAGGCCCCAAGACACATGATAGCCCCTTATGTATTTCTTTACTTCAAAAAAAAAAAAAAACGAAAATTCTACCAACGACCATATCTTTTCGAGATCTATAAATACAGACCAATCTTCATTCATTTCTTCACACGGCCAATTTTACCCTTCTTTCTCTCTATTAAACTCAAAACACATTTAATTATATAATTTCAAAATCTGAAATGCCAACCATGTCAAACATTTTCGACCCGGATGTTGCGGCATATCTACAAGCACACAACCTCAATTAGTATGCCTCACACTGTCACACACAACGTAACCAAATTTACCGGCAGATTATTGGGAGGTGCTTCTTCTCAAAATCATTCTCCATCTCCATCTCCATCCACCCCATGCACACTATCCCTCCTCAATACTATCCCCAGCAATAAAAATTATGTTATAATCCATTCGCACAAAAAAAGGTGTTTTCAAGCCTCCTGACTACGTGGCAAAACAGTATGTTCAGTTTGTTCCGGAGAACCAACCGGAAGATATGGGCAGAGGTGGGCATAGTAAGACAACGGGTGGCAGAGGTAAAGGTAAAAAGAAAGGTGCCGCCACCAGCGAGATTCAAGCGGGAGAAGCTAGGTGTGCTGCTCCTCCAGAAAAGACTCTGTGGGTCAAATTCACCGAAGTCAAGGACATACGACTGATTAAGTTCTTGATGAAAGTCTATGAAGATCCTGAGTTGGGGAGGAACCAAGAGGTGATAAGGATGATATATGTAGCGGTTCATGATAACTCGAAAGCTGCTCGGGTAGATGGTTTGTATTCGTCGAGTAAACAAACGTCAAGTTCATTCCGATGAAGGTGGCACCGAATGAAGACCCTTGTGACGGCCTAGTGTTAATGCATACAAGGAGACTGCAAGTGCGTGTCGTAACCAGAGTGGTTATAATGATGATGATGTGCTTGTATGTGCACATCAGGACAATCATTATCACCCGAAAAATGAGAATTTCGAGCTCATGCATTTTTGGGAGTGTATGAGAGGAAATTGGCGTACGACGATCCTCATGTTGAAGTTATTGTTCCGACATTCCAAGTCAAGAATCCCGTTGAGGATGATAGTTTCGGGAGTGCAAGTAAACGGTACGGAATAAACTCTGATTTGATGTTGGAGTGAAGGATAACAGGCCAATAGGCCGGGACAAAGGCAAGAATATGAACAGGGGAGGGAAGTGGTGGCCTGTCAATCAAAGATTTGAATGACAGCTTTGCTCAGTTCTCGGCCAATTATCTGAAGCAGCTTGATGCGCTCCGAACAACAATGGTTCTTGTGGCTCCAAGCTCGTGTCAAACGAAAGTCAGTGGATGCTTTAAGGAGAGTGAAATATCGAACTTTCAAGTGGCAAGAGCGAAGCAAGTGAGTTTGTTTCACAAATTATGCTGAGTAATATCTTAACTTGAATGATGGCATACAATGAGTTGAAGGTGTACAAACAATAGTTCATTTCAAGTTGTGTGTTATTCATTCTAGTTTCGTAATTGTATTGTATTTCAAATTTTGAGTGTACTTATAATGTTTCTATTGCCAGAATAATTTTTTCTTCAAAAAATAATTGTTGTTTCAAATGTTTTATAATTAGTTGTAATGTTTGTAAGTTAGTTCCAATATGCCCCTGATAAATTAGTGATAAACTATGAAGTATAAACATACACTAGAATAGAGTTAACAAATTAAGCAGAAATTAATTGAGAGGTACTTAAGTGGAGCTATCATTTATGGTTAATTATTGTAGAACAATTCTAACTAACCAGTAACCACCCATAGCTAGCCGACCTAATTAGCATATTTAAGCTCTTAGAATATAGATGAAGTGTAGTAATTCTCTATTAATTACGTATAGCCATTAAAAATTAATTGGAGTTGAAGAATAATCTGCTTTCGTAACCATAGAATTAATGATCATTAACCGAATATATAATCAAGTCATTTCAACACAAAGCATAACAGAATTTGTCAAATATTTATTAGTTTTAGTATATGATTGTTATATTATAAGGGACTGAAATCTGAGTTGACGATGACTTATGTTGGACAAGCAAGTATTTACAAGTAACACGCAAATATATGAATATGAATGGATATGCATTGAATTTTAAATGTTAAATACTCGTCTCAAAATATAGAAGAAAACTTGAAAATGCAGTCAAGCATACTGAAATTATTGACGGACTGATCATAACACTATTAAATTGCAAATAATACTATCGTCAAACAAATTCAGAGATAAAATCAGAGGATCAAGATTAACATAATCTTTCTTCGATGGTGAAATAATATACGAACTGCTACAAATTAGCGTGCAAGCAACCTTGCCTCAGACCAATGAACGATTATATATACAAATAAACAAAATCCTAGTACATTAACAGACCTTAACTCAGGCATAATCTCGTGTTTCGTTGTCGTTCTCTTTATCGCTCGGAGGAGGTTGGCCCTTGTCTTTGTCGTCCAGCAACCGGGTATGGTACGGTATACAGTGCAGTGGTATAGGACTAGCTAGGTTGCTTGGTTCAGGAGTTATCTCCTTTTACGTGTTCGGTTACTTTTTCCGATTACATCTTGTATTCTTACTCTTACTTAAGGTTAACATATTTTTGCCGATTTCAAAAAAATTACTTTCATAGCCAAAATTATTCAGGAGACTTGTGTCTAGTTAACCGTACATATAGCGTACTCCATTTGTTTAAACCTCTCTGATTCCAAAACATAAACAATGTACCATCAATCAATTCCCTAGAAGCCAATGGACAATTAGCCACTTGATTAAGGGTTCATTGTCAACATTGGATATTAATTATTCTATAATTTTATACTAGCTAGTCATGAAATCACATACAATTAACTTAATTATTCTTCTCATTTTTCAACTACCAGTCATGATCTAAAACTAAACAATTGGAACATAATTAATTTACAAATTAAAGAGAGAAAATCTCAGATCTAAATATTTCTTGGAAATCTAAACTGAAAAATATTACAAAGCCAGATTAATCTTTGAATGTGTCTAACCAAGTCCTTGAGTTTTACAACAGTCAAGGCTTCACATGGTACCTCCATTGACAAATCCTTGATGGGGATCCCAAAAAAAAAAAGAGTTTCTTTTAAAACAAGATAAATAATATAATCTCCTCCTAAGAAAAGATTTAACTATACCATATATAACTACAAAATAATCTACAAACAATCTGTCTCTGAACAAAGCTTTAATTCCAGATTCCTTTGGAAACTTCTTGGCAGCTCCTTCTCTAAATTCTTGATCTCCTTGGAATTCGAATTCGAATCCGGATCTCCTGCTTTGCACCTTCCAAATGCCCCCAGTACGCGTGTCATGCGTAATGTAGGATATCACTAAGCATGTGATCAACAAATTAACAGTCGATATCTTACTATTCTGCCGTGTTGTTGCTTCATGATGAAGTACGACTCGGGTTACTAGATTCTAGGACCCAAGAGGTAGCATTAGGGCTAGCATTCCCATTCTCTCCTTCTCTAGGAGCTGTACTTTGAGTACTTGTCTGAGCTTCTTTATTAATGAGAGAGGAAATGGCAGCTGCAACCGCAACCCTAAACTTAGGATCAGAAGCAATTGCACTAACATTCTCAGCCATTAGCCCTTGCTGATGTTGATGCTGATCACCTTTATGATCACCTGCCGGTGGCCTATGTGGACCTGGAAAAAGCTGGCTAACAAGTGAACTGTTTCCATTGAGATTCCCTTGTTTAGGCATCCAAGAGGCATACCCAAATTGAGCCATGGAATTCGAAGAGCTGGCGTTGTTTGTGAGATCAAGAACAATTCCCTTAGTTGGGTCATGGTAATTGCTAGGGTTTAGATTTCTGAGGTTTGGCATATTGTAAGGTGAAGCACTGAGGGGATTCATCAGCTGTGAGCTAATGCTCGGGTAATTTGGGAAATTCGGTTGGTTTTGGTTCATGGTGGAAGACAGCATCCCATAATCAGGCATGGCGTTTGTCGTGTCCATCAACATGAAGGAAGCTGCAGCTGAAGCTGTTGAGGCCATCGCGGTTGCACCTACTGGGAGTGGATGATTGTGTGTTCCTTCATATGTTGTGATCAAAATCGACATGTCTTCTAGACATCTTTGGACCTATTTAAATTCACAGTAAGTAAAACGAAACAAGAATATATAGTCTGCAACTCTGCATGATCAAGATTTAAAAACACCTCCTACCTGTTTTCGGACTGGACATCCGGTGGCCACAGTACAACGATAGTAGGCTCGGGGGCAAGGATTTCCCTTCGAGATCTTCTGGCCATATTTTCTCCATTGACAGCCATCATTCATCTGTATGTGAATTTTAAAAAGTAAATTCACTATTTGAATTTTATTTTACTAATCTTATGAGACATAAACTAATATGCTACTATTTGAATTTCTGAAAAAAAATCAGATAGTACTCACCGTTGCAGCTTCACATCTTGCCCGGACAGAAACCCTAGCTCTCTTATTTGGCTGGTTAGCAATATTGTTCATGATTCCAGACATGTTGTTGGCATTTATCTGAGCTTGCATCGGTCCAAACCGCGTCATATCATCCTTATTGCTTTTCTCCTTACTCTCATCGTCCTTGCTCGAACCGCTTTGCAGCCTCAAAGACAACCCTAACTCATCATTTTCATCATCTTCATGTGATGTTGATGAAACTGCATGAGCTTGGTTTCTGATCTGCAGACTTGTTGGACCTCTATTGGGTTCCTCAGACACGTTTTTGCTACTATTTCCATTTTGTGTGAAAGCACTTGTATTGGGATCCTAAATTAGAAAAGTAATAACCAAATGATTTCAAGAAAATTGACTAATTAACAAAATCCCTAATATTGCGCACAAAAGATAAACACAGTGAACCAGCTGCAACATGATTAATGATCATAGCTTTGGCCTTACCTTCTTATGACTGTTTTGTTGAATCATAGCGAATTTCGCTTGCAGATCATTGTAATCTTTCATCGTCTGCTCAACCGCGTTCCTCAAGATTTTGTTCTCCTCCTTCATTCGACTCATCTTCATCTGCAAAATACATATCTAGCACAATTCCACACTTCAAACTTAGCAACCATAGTATAGATAGAACTTGAAAGAATAACAAAAGACTTGCAACCAAAACAGTATGCAATACACAAGTTCATGAAAGTTTGAGTAGGTACCTCTTCTGAGGTCTTATCAGAAGTCTCGTCAATACTGAGACTTCCAGCCCTTTGTAGCTTCGATTCGTTTTTATCTGAAACTGAGTTCCCCGGCTGGTTTGTCGTCCCTTGATCTTGCGCGTCAAGCTTGAGGGACAGATCAATATCCATCTTTTCGGTTTCTTGTTCGTCTTGGGATCTCCCCATGGCAAAATGATGAAGAAGAAGGAATTATGTAGAGAAGTCTTCCTCTATGGCTATGCTGTTATGTATGTATGAGGGAAAGGGAATTTGGAGGGCAGAAGTCAAATGCCTGGTTTGAAAAATAAACAAGGCAAATGGTAGGAGGAAGAACACAGCAGTAGAATTAAGTAGAAGTAGTATATTTAGTGATGCAATTAAAGTCGCATCTAAGTTTTGACTTTTAACTTTTTTAGAATTCTGGTAATTAATTTTTGTATTATTCTTATCTTGTTGTGTTGTGTAGTAGCAGTAGTATTGTTTTAGGATAATAAATACACGTACGTGTCGATTGTTACGGCTTTGTATTTTATGGCTGTTTTAGATGACTATAATGTTCTCATACTTATTTCAAAATGTCAATAGGACAATAACCATATATTCTTTTTTTTTTTAAGCAGCCAAAACAATATATATATATAAGTAAAAGAGGGAAAGGAATAATTACAAGGTAGAGAACATGCCACAAAAAATAGCCAGCAAAGAACTAGCTAAGGCACTGAAAAAACCAAAACCAATGGCTCCAAAATAAGCCTAACTCATGCACATATCAGGATGAAGTAACCAATCAACAAAACTGTGACCAGCCTTTATCCTTCCCGCATTTTTGAACCACCACCAGAGTAGCCGTTTAATTTTCTCGGCCACATCCGACGCGCTAGAGTCGCAGCTATCAAACAAAAGGGAGTTACGAGCACGCCATAATTCCCAGAAAATAGCATGGCATACGTGTCTAGCATCCAGCACCCTCACCTTGCGGTTTCCCAGCGAAGAAGAAGCCAATAGATTTTTACAAGAAGAAATGTCAAAGCAGTAGAGATTAATCCAGTTTGCCACCCTCCCCCAGACTTCACGCGCAAAAGTGCAGTCAAATAATAAATGATAAGTATCCTCTTCCGTCGTATCACACCTTTTGCAAAGAATCGACGTCTCCTCATGTATAACTCCTCGAGCACGAAGGTTAACCCAAGAAGGGATTCTATCTAAGACCGCTTGCCACACAAAACAGCTAACTTTCGAAGGGATCCCTTTAATCCACACGCAATTCTTCCAACAAAAGCCATCGTCATCCATCGCGGGGACTTCCTCGCTAAACATTAATCGAATCTGCTTATACCCCCCTTTAACCGAGTAAACGCCATTATTCCATCTCCACTCATCGGCATCAGTATTTCTACCACATAACGGAGCGAGTAAAATTTCCAGATTCTCCACTGCAAGTAGCTCTGTGTCACCTAAAATTCTCTTCCAAGCCCAAGAGAAAGAAGAATTAACCCTGCTGGCCACTGTACTGTTTTTGTCCACCTCCAGGTCATATAATTGCGGAAAATGATCCATCAATTTGTAGCCTTTGTCCACCCATGGTTCATCCCAGAACCTTGTGTCCTCACCCGAACCAATCCTTCTAGACAAATTATTAAGAAACCAAGGTTGAGATACGACTTTAGAGATCAGATTAAACCACCAAGACGACCACCCAGCAGGTTTCTTCCTGGAATTATGCCACCTGCCAGCACAAGATAAAACATCTCCGTATTTTGATTCAAGGATCTTCAGCCACAGACCATTATTCTTAGTGAGCAGCGCCCATCCCCATTTGCCCACAAGCGCATGGTTAAACGCCCCCAAATCTCTCACCCCGAGACCACCTTCGCTTTTCTCGCAACACACAGAATTCCACCCCACCCAGTGAATCTTACGAACCCCGTCAGGTTTACCACCCCAAAAAAAATGAGATTGGATACCAGTAAGTTTGTTGATAATACCTTTAGGTGCAGTAAACTGGGATAAGAAGTAGAGAGGCAAGGATCCAATAACTGATTTCAGCAAAGTTAGGCGACCGCCAGCAGATAAAAAATTATGCTCCCATTTCTTCAGACGACCAGAGACTTTTTCCAGCACACTATTCCAACACCCAGCACGGTTTTCACTGGCTCCAACGGGCAAGCCTAGATATGTGAAAGGCAGAGAACCTTCCACACAATTGAGTTTGTCAGCCCAACCTGTACTTACATTACTCTCCACCCCCACACACACTAAGCTGCTTTTTTTGAAATTTACTTTGAGACCAGAAGAAGCTTCGAAACATCTAAGTATGCCTTTCAACACAGTAATATTGCTGTCAATTGCTTCACCAAAAAATATGGTATCGTCTGCGAACTGTAAATGTGACACCATAATTTTGTTCTTTCCCACCAAAACCGGTTTGTATAGCCCAGATTCACAAGCCTTTTTCATCATTAAGCTGAGCCCCTCGGCGACAATTAGAAAGAGGAAAGGAGACAGTGGGTCACCTTGACGAAGCCCGCGCCTCAATCCAAACTCCTCAGTTGGGCTGCCATTCACAAGGACAGATGAAGTAGCAGTAGACAAGCAAGTTTTAATCCAGTCAATCCACTTGCTTCCAAAGCCTAAAAGATACATCATCTCAAAAAGATAATCCCAAGAAACTGTGTCGTATGCTTTGGCAAAATCGATCTTGAAAATAAAACAACTCCTTTTCTTCTTTTTGGCTTCGTCGATGATTTCATTCGTAACAACCACCCCGTCTAAAATATTACGGTCACCGACAAAAGCAGACTGATTTACTGAGATGAGATCGTCGAGTTTAGGGGCTAACCTCTTAGCCAGAACCTTGGCCAGAATCTTGTAGACACTGCCGATCAGTGAAATAGGCCGGAAGTCTTCAATAGCAACAGGGTTACGAATCTTAGGAATGAGAGTAATAAAAGAAGAATTCACCCCTTTCGCAAGTTTGGCATTACAGTGAAACTCCCGCAGCACATTCCAGATATCCTTTCCTATAACCTCCCAGAACCGCCTAAAAAAGTGGAAAGAAAAGCCGTCAGGTCCGGGACTTCGATCCACACCACAGTCCCACACAGCAGCTTTCACTTCCTCCAAATCAAACATAGCTTCCAACTCTGTCCTTTCGACACTGCTTAAGCATCCACCCGCGAAACCCAGAACACAGTTACGATATATCACAGTAGTTCCAAACTGATTTGCGAAGAAGTTGAAAATACCATCCTTCACCGGTTTGACCCCTTCCAACCATCTCCCACCAATTCTGATCCCTTTAAACTCACTTTGACGGCCTTTAATTTTTATGCAAGCGTGAAAATATCGAGTATTGGCATCACCTTCCTTCCCCCATTTTTCTCTCGCTTGGTGAAAGGAGATATTTCTCTTTATATCCAGAGCCCGACTTAACTTCTCCATAGCCTCAGCCTGATTCTTACGAACAAGTTCCAGTGAACTCCCAGTGACATTTTCGTGAGCAGGTAAAAATTCAGGAATATCACCCCCGCGCACATCGCTCAAAGCCTGAGGAAGATTCTCATCAGCTTCATACAATTTAGAGCACCATTTCTCAACCTCCAGATCAACAGAGCCGAAAGAATTTTTGTGCCAGGTTCTGATGATTTCTTTGAGTCTCTGCAGTTTCACCTTAACCCGATAACTGCTCCACCCCTCGACCTTCGAATTGACCCAGAACTCCTTAACCAATTTAATGAACTCCTCATCCTTATGCCAGCCACTCAGATACTTAAAAGGCCTAGGCCCCCAGTCAAGTTTTTCCTGCTTCAAGACTATAGCCGCGTGATCCGAAACTTTCCTCCGCAAGCCAATTTGTGTTAAGTTAGCCCATTTACACACCCAATCTTCCGACAACAGGAATCTGTCTAACCGGCTGCAGCAAGACCCGATGTCCCTGTACCACGTAAAACGCCTTCTATGCAATGGCAAATCCTGAAAATTAATTTCTTTCACGAACTGATCGAAAATTCGCATATCATTGTTAATGCCCTTTCTACCAATACCTTTTCTTTCCGACTCAGCTCTGATTTCATTGAAGTCACCACAGATACACCACACCTTAGTCTTGCTGCAAGAAATTCTGTCGCTAATTTTCGACCACAACTGTTTCTTATCACTGCTCAATTTCGGCCCATAGACGTTCATCACACAGACTAACGAACCGTCCCAAACACCGGATATCTCCAGACAACCTTTTTCACCCCAAATACTCTGTTTCCGAAAAACTTTACTGTCCCAGATACACAATAAACCTCCCGAGGCCCCGTCGGCACCAGAATAAGCCCACTCGGCGTCAGAATTACCCCACAAGCTCGCAATCAATCTACGGTTAAAACAATCCTTTTTCGTTTCTTGTAAGCAAAGAAAATCTGGTTTTTCTTTTCTTACAAGATCTAGCACCTCCATTCTTTTCTGTACATGACCCAAACCTCGGACATTAAAGCTGATAATCTTCATCTACTTTCACGAGAGCCTCCCAAACCAGTAGCAATTTCAGATCTCATTCCGTCATCCTTTTTGTTTCCGGGAACATCCCTTTCTTCAAAACTTGTGAAGAGCTCCTTATTCTGGGTAAAATCAGATGCACTAATGAAACCCAACTTAATACCAACCTGGACACTTTCCTCAGCAGCAGCTAAGATCCCAACGGAGCTGGATCCGATAACCTCTACCTGCGGCTGAACAACGCGCGACTGCGGTGGAGCTTCGCCCAGCGGCCGCGACTGCGCAGCCCCTACAGCACCGCGACGAGGAGGCGCGTCAAATTCCTCCTCCCTATCCTCCATATCAGCCACAAAGCTTGCCCATCTTGCACTCTCCATAGCCTTCTCCTGTTGCTTTTGAGTTTTTTTCAGTTTTCTTTTTTCAGCTCTGGATAATATCTTCTTCTCCTTTGACTGGTTATTAATGATACTCATGAGTTCAAAAGGATCCGAGTCGGATCTCACCACATCCGTAGACCCTCCTGCTATTTGAGGATCCGTAGACTGACTAAAGGATTGGGCTGAGATGATTGGGCTGGAATTTAAATCAAAATTGCAGCCCAACTGATTCGCGTGGGCTAGGCCCGTTTTCTCCACCAGCCCAGCTATAATCGAATTCTGTGAAGCATCCACGCTTGTTTCTGCCAGCACACCTTGTCCCTTTGACCTTTCACATGGCTGCTCACTTAAATTCTGCCTCACCGCTTCCAATAAACTGATATTATCATGGCAGTAATTGTCACCTTCACCCATACGAGGATTAAATTCCAATTCCTTGGGAACCTGCTCCAGTTCATAATTGGCGCCGCTATTCTCTTCACCCAACACAACCTTGAGACTGTTGGGATTACCAACAGACGATTCGTCTTCAGACTCGCCGGAAGCCACCGTCTCATCACATTCCGACGAAGTTTCCGACGACGCACCCGATCCAATTGAGAATTCTGAACCAAAGTAATCTTCCTCTAAACCCTCCTGATTTACTTCTTCTATCATGAATATTGGATGCTCGATCCCATCAACCACAACGGCTGACTTCCTGCGTATTATCTCAAAAATTTTAGTTTCAATCAGTACCCTGCCGAATCTTAGATCCTCCTTCCTGCTGGTTTCTTCGCCAATTCTGATAACCTTACCGATAACATCCCCTACTCTCTCAAAACTCTCGTCGTACCAACATGACAGTGGCATACCGTAAACATGAATCCATACTGACCGAGTCAAGTTTGTCGCCTTATCGTGCCATTGGTAAGCATCCCGAGTACCTTTGATTTGGCCAGCTTTAACTTTCTCCATGATGTTCTTACCGTCGACCGAATTAACACACTCCATGATTAGTTCACTCCTGGACAATCTCATAATTTTGATATTGCTTAAGCCTATTTTGTTCAAAGCAAAGTCAATATCAACTATTGATGTTTCTTTATCAATTAGGAGAATTAAGCAATTCATTGCCCACTGTACCGACTCCTTAGGTGGGAAAATGGTGATTTTCTCATCAACTACCATGCTGCCTCCTTCGGAATTGTGTGGCTCTTGCGCAACGACGTCCCTAAAACTCTTTTCCTTTAACCTCCATGCTGCCTTTGCAATCACCTTTGCTTCCACCTTATTCTGAACCGTTCTTTTCTCTTTCACCGGTTGAGTATCCTCCTTTTGGAACCTCGCTACGTTTGCCAGCAACTTGAATGGTCCCATCCAGCATGTTTTAACATTCGAAACCAAAACCTCGACCTCACCCTTATCCTCAAATCGAACAAAAGCGAATCTCTTACCGTGTTTATTGCGTTTCCCGGGGATAAAAACCTCCTGCACTAGCCCATATTCACTCAAAGACTCATGCACATCCTTTGCCGTAGCTCTCTGTGGTATGTTGGTGACAAAAATGGTCACCACGCCTTGATCCCTGGTGTGCTCACTGTTCTTGTTATTCCTTATTAAGCTCCGATGATCCGCCGAGAACCTGAACCGTGGAGTTCTGGGATTTCTCTCCCTGCCGTGCCCCCTCTCTCTCATTTTTTTTGTTACTAATGTTACTCTGTTGCTCTCGATGATGGTGGGATTTGTTTGTTTAATGTGATGTGATGAGTGGTAATGATTGGTTTGAGGTTGTTATTGTGTGATAATGATTGGTTGGATTGTGTTGGGAATTGGGTTTGTGTGTTGTGTTATGGAGATGAGTTTTGGAAGATGAAGGTGAAAATTGTGTTCGTTTGGTTTTCCGATGACGTTTTTTTTTTAATACGAACAATATTAATATTATTATTACCGGAATAATAATATTAATGAAATAAAATTAATTTAATATTAACAATATAAATATTATTATTACCGAAGATGGTAGTGAAAATTGGGTCCGATAGTTTTGTTGTTGACGTTTTTTTTATACGATTTTATTTTG
>JAYMSL010001159.1:0-18431 GCA_036897195.1 Plantago coronopus
GGGTTTCGGAGAAGACAAAAGTGGCGACTGGTAATAAGAGAAAGCCACTGCTTAGAAACTAATTTGAAGCGAAGTAAAAGTTTTAGCGGTAACCAGAGTAGAATTTGAGTGAGGAGATCATCAATTGAAGAAACCGTTTCAGCGGCATTTTTAACCACAGCAGCACTAGGGTTTTCTTTTTTCTTTACTGGACTCATTTCACAAGCTCAGCGACCTGCAAGCAAATACCAACCCGATTATTGAAAGAGCAAGAGACTGATACAAAACTGACACAACAAAATTATAGAAGAGGAAATGAGAGAAATGTATACCTTTCAAGATTCTTCTTCTTCCAGATCCAATATCCTAACGATTCAATCACTCTCTCTTATAAAGAGCCTTCCAACTTGATAGTTTTGGGAATAATTGACAGTTTGGGAATAATGGATAGTTTTGAAAATTCTAACGGTAAATCAAGAAGATTAATTATGAAACGGATAGTTTTCTTAGGATCAGAGCAATTCCCTTAAAATCTATACAAATAAGTTCTAAAATGGTATATGAATGCTCAGCAGGATTCAAGATTCTTGGTTTGCAAGATCTTGCTCCTCACAAAGTTAACAGATGCGCATATGCAGCTTCTTTCTCCTTCACTTGCGCAACCAAGAATAGGTAACTTTTTAACGCATATTAAGGTGTCATTAAATTTTACGTAATTAAATTGTTTCAATGAAATTGAAATAAGTTACGATAGAGTTAAAATTTCATAATATTTGTAATAGGTCTCTAAGTAGTGAGACAAGTTATCTTCATTAGTACATTTTAAAGATTGACATACTCGGCTTCGAAGAGCTTGAAAGAATTGCTCAGCAGGATAGTTTTCTTAGGATCAGAGCAATTCCCTTAAAATCTATACAAATAAGGGAATTGCTCTGATCCTAAGAAAACTATCCGTTTCATAATTAATCTTTTTGACTAACCGTTAGAATTTTCAAAACTATTCATTATTCCCAAAACTATCAAGTTGGAAGACTCTTTATAAGAGAGAGTGATTGAATCGTTGGGATATCGGATCTGGAAGAAGAATCTTGAAAGGTATACATTTCTCTCATTTCCTCTTCTCTCTAATTTTGTTGTGTCAGTTTTGTATCAGTCTCTTGCTCTTTCAATAATCAGGTTCGTATTTGCTTGCAGGTCGCTGAGCTTGTGAAATGAGTCCAGTAAAGAAAAAAGAAAACCCTAGTGCTGCTATGGTTAAAAATGCCGCTGAAACGGTTTCTTCAATTGATGATCTCCTCACTCAAATTCTACTCTGGTTACCGCTAAAACTTCTACTTCGCTTCAAATTAGTTTCTAAGCAGTGGCTTTCTCTTATTACCAGTCACCCCTTTTGTCTTCTCCGAAACCCATTCCCGAATCTTCCACGTGGACTCTTCTTGAGCTTCAATCGGTACGTGGTGAGCCGCTATCGAGATCGTCGTCACGTTTACCGATACATTCCGTTTTATCTTGATACTCCTGATTCATATACACCATCCTTAAATTTTGATTTCACGGTAGCTCCGCCAAGCACTGTAATTTTGCACTCTTGCAATAGTCTACTATTGTGTTGCAGTTCCAAGATGTGGAATGGTCATTACCCGGTTATTGAAGAGCCCGATTCTGAACTTTACGTCTATAATCCCACCACCAGATGCTTTGCTACGCTTCCGCATTACCCTTCTAAGTCTCGACGCGGGGCCTCATTGGTATTCGATCCCTACAAATCTTCCCATTATAAAGTGGTATTGGTGGAAGAACTAAGTGACAAGAAAGTTGACGAAGTTTTATCTGATTGTGACAACATTCATGTTATGATTTACTCATCAGAGAAGGGTATTTGGACCAACGGTGGTAAGATAGGAGGTACTGGTAACGTAGATTTCAACTCTAAGAATGGAGGAGTCTATTGGAACGGTTCCATCCACTGGCGAAACAAGGAGCTATTCCCGGACAAATCTGGATTTATGTTGCGGTACCATGTTGACTCTCATGCATTCCGTAAAATGCCTACACCGCCTGTCTTAAGACACACTTGTTATTCTAATTATTACTTCGGGGAGTCGTCTGGCCACTTGCATTTTGTAGAGCCTTTTCATTCCATAATACATCATTTATCCCCTCAATTTAATTGTTACGAGATGAAAAATGACTATTCTGAATGGTTTATTAGGTACCAAGTGGATCAGAAACCCCTTGCTAGCTATCCGGAGGTGACCGAGTATGGCTTAACCAACAACTATAATGTTGGCCATGTAATGTCTCTCATCCGGGAAGATGATAATGAGGGTGAGAGATGCTTGCTGATTTTGCGTATTCCACATAAAGTGTTGAAATACAATCTGCTTGATGGAACTCTGGAAAAGTTAGCTGATATTCATCATGAACTTATCTGTGTTGATAGTACTCTGAGGGAGGGTGCCATTGAAGATGACTACAGATATCGTTGTGAACTGGCATCGGATTACATCCCGTCTCTTTGCAGCGTTTAGTCGTTTGTGGATCTGTGCCATCAATGGTTGAATTATGTTGCATTTTGAGTTGATGGAGATGCATGTTAATTTGGCAGGAACGATTCCGACCATATTTTCTGAGTTTACTCCTTTCTTCAAGGAGCTTTGTTGATAAAAATTTTGTTTTGGTATTAATGATGGACAACTTAGGGTCATATCAATATTTGGTATGTAAAAGACTACTTGATGGGCAATTTAAGTTTGTAATTTGTTTTCAATTTATTATACTCCCTCCATTTCAATTTCTCATTTGAGTTTTCAATTTTGTGTGCGAACTAATCATTATCAATATTTCCTCTTCTCTCTAATTTTGATGTGCCAGTTTCCTATCAGTCTCTTGCTCTCTCAATAATTAAGTTCTTATTTGCTTGCCAGTAGCTAAGATTGTGAAATGAGTTCACTAAAGAAAAAACGAAACCCTTGTTGTGGTTAAAAATACCGCAAAAACTGGTTTTTCAATCGATGATTTCGTCACTCAAATTCTACTTAGGTTACCGCTAAAACTTCTATTTCGCTACAAATTAGTTTCTAAGCACCTGCTTTCTCTCATAACCAGTTGCCGATTTTGTGTTCTCCGAAACCCATTCACATATCTACTTCATGGACTCTTCTTGAGCTTCAATCATTACATGGCGAGACACTATCGTGGTCGTCGTCATGATTACCTTTACATTCTTTTTTATCCTAACATCCCTGATTCATACACACCATCCTCAATTTTGATTTCACAGTAGCTCCGCCAAGCACTGTAATTTCGCACTAATGTGGCCTATTGGAGTTCCAATATGTGGAATGGTTCTTACCATGTTATCAAAAGGCTCGATTGTGAACTCTATTTCTATAATCCCCATCACCAGATGCTTTGATATGCTTCCACATTACCCTTCTAAGTCTCGATGCAATGCCTTATTGATATTCAATCCCTTACAAATATTCCCATTACAAAGTGGTATTGGCAGAACAACTAAGTGATAAGAAAGTTGAAGAAGTATTTTTTTAATTGCGACATTATACAGGTTCTGATTTACTCATCAGAGGGACTGGTATTGGAATGGTTCTATCCACTAGCGAAACAAGAAGCTATTCCCGAATAAATTTGGATTCTTGTTGCGGTACCATGTTGTCTCTCAGGCATTCCGTGAAACACCTACACTGTCTGTTGAACATACTTGTTATTCTGATTGTTACTTCGGTGTCGTGTGGCCACTTGCATTTTGTAGAACCTTTGGACTTCATAATACATCCTTTATCCCCTCAATTATTTAATGTTTACGAGATGAATAATCGACTATTGTGAATGGTGTATAGTACCAAGTGGATCTTATGGCAACAACTATTATGGTAGCCATGTAATGTCTCTCATTCAAGTAGATGATAATGAGGATGAGAGATGCTTGCTGATTTTGCGGAAGCCTGGTAAAGTGTTGACATACAATCTAATTGGTGAAACTTTGGAAACGTTAGATGATATCGATCAAGAATTCATCACTTGTGGTAGTACTATATTTGTACTAAATAGATGTTGATGTGCGAAATTAAGCATGCATGATTCCTTGGAGGGTTAAATGGTATAATGTACGGACGTTAGACTAATTATGAGCAACCCTAGAACCAACTAAACAAGGCGACACTCCTAAACTTGCCGTCATTTTCACTTCTCCTCAAAATAACCAAAATATACGGATTTTTTTTGTTTTTGTGCAAGATCTGCCTCATTGAAAAGGTATGAGTTAGATTAGGGTTTACTGTTAACCAGATCTATTGGTGATCAACCAAAATACAGGAGAAGCTGTCAAATTTCAGTGAGTTTTGGATTTCTTTATATCTATTTTTTATGCTAAGTCCTAAGAATGAATAACAAATGTTTTTGAACTTGTGTTTTAATTCATTGCTATATATATGTTTGACAGGTTAAATGGTATAATGTACAAGTTTTATTTCTTCACGCCTATGATTGAAGAAGCCTACAAATGTCATCAAGTTTGTAAAGGTGATACATATGAGTTCTACCATTCTCAAAGTACTATTATTTGAATTCCTTGTGCAATTTTTTTATGTCCTGTATTCCTCTGGCGCTTTTTTTTTTTTGGGGCGATTATAAATTAGGTATGAGCATTGCTAATTTGAATTCCTTGGGCGGTTTTTACCTTACCTATATTCCTTTCACATTTTTTTTCAAACATTTTGCCGTGCCATTTAGTTTGAATTGTTTTGCGCATGAGTATTAGTCTATACATGATTTCTGGGGCAATATGACGGTAAATAAATAGCACGCTAAAAGAAACTATGAAAATCTATTTATTACGTAATTTAAGAATTTGGAAATTGAGTAGTAATTGTCAAGTGATTACATTAATGGAGATAAGTAGTAGATAATAAAAACATTTTGTATTAAAAATAGGAAGATGTAATCCTAGGAGTCTTAATTGTAATATGTTAATTTATAGCCAACTGGTTGAGCGGAGGCTTGGTTGGAGAGGCCATGCGTTAGAGACTGAACTAATTGAGTTGGACACTGCTGTCTGGTTTGGACCTCCACCAGCTGCCCTAAACTGGTCCTTTGCTTCTGCTAGTCGTAGCTTTGTGCTTGATCTCATTGTCGAGGCTCAATGCAAAAACAACAATCAGTAGGATTGTAGGAATGTGTTGTCTGTGTCTCGTTTTCGATAAGGTCTTTGTATGTCTGTGTCCTAGTTGTATTATTGTGATCTTATGTTTTTAATGAACTATGTATCAGTTCTGTTTTTCAGTTTAATGAAGTTTTATCAAGCTATGTATTTATCAGCTATGGACTTCTTTTGCATGGTTCCAGTATAATCAGTCTCTGCTCGGCTTTCTCATTCGAGTCTTGATCAATCGATCTCAGTTTATATCCTGCGGTTGTTTGAATTAAACACAATTCGTACTAGCTAGCAATTTAGCTTCTGGTGGAACTGCAGTACTTTGAAAATCCAAAACCAAAATACAAAGAACCAAGTACTTCATTCATATCCAGCAATGAGAAAGAACAAAATATACTTGTATAAATGATCCATGTATGTGTGTATATACTAGTTTTCCTGACTAAATGATACATGTATACATTTGCATCTCAGTCCTCATAAAGTCTCCCTCTTAAGGGATATTGTAACCAACGACCTTTCTAATCATTCATACATAGCTAAAGAGGAGCAAGAGTGTTGAAATGGTCCCATGCTTCCTGCATCAAAACCAATTTAAGGGTAGACAAGTCAATTACAGAATCGCTCTCGCTAGCTATTTAACATGTATTTCGAATGATAAGTTCAGACTTTTAGATGAGAAGAAACTTTTCCGTAGTGAACTTGAGGAAACAAGTAGTAGTGTATGTACCTGAAGTATGTCGAAGACCTTTTCAGCTATGTATTTGTGGGATGCCTCAGCACCCTTCTGCTGCAGCTTATCTGGATGCAGCCGCAGTAGAGCTTTCTGGTAAGCTCTCTTAACTGAGTTCCCTTCTATCAAATCCATCAGGGGCACCGGTTTCCATCCACTCTCTGCCCAAAGAACCTGCGCAACAACAATGAAAATGTTAGCATGTGTAACACTGTTTTTTTTTACCATATTGATCCAGGTAAGTAGATCAGCTTTACGTATTGCAAAGTCGACAGCAGCGAGCGAATGTTCCCTTTCTTCCCGTACGACCATTGTTGAATTTTTACATCTATAGCCTGCATAGGTCCCAGTCATCAACAACATTTCCAAGTATAAAAGCCGATTTATATTGCAAAATATTAGTGAAATTAACTACATTCTGTACACACACTTACTTTTGTGTCATCAGAAACTTCAGCATCTGTAGGTTTTTCAGGATCTTCTAATAGTTCTTCAACCTATCATGAATAAAAACAATATCATAAAGAATCCAGGAGGGACATGAGTTATTGAGGAATCGGGAAGTCGCATACCTGGAAATTGTCTTCAAAAGGATCATCCGGATAGTCCAGTAATATCTCTGGATCACCATTAAGGGAATCGCCTAAATAAACCATAAATTTACGTCATCATATCGATTAGTTATATTTCTCCTTTGAGTATACACAAGTACTAATGGCAAACTACCTTGTGAAGCAACATTCTGAGTAGCAAGATTGTATCGTTGACTTGTGCTCCTCCTAGAAGGGTACTGCTGTGGTTTCTTGATCTTTGTACTTTCGTCCGCCTGAAATATAACAGTTAGACCAGCTTTGTATATAGAAGTTCTTGAAGTTTCTTTAGTTCAATGGACTGCAGTAAGTACCTTGGCCGTAACATGTTCTGCTTCTTGCTTAGTATCCACATTGTCCAACTTTTCGCTTGCTTTAGCACTTGCTGCATTTGGACTCACTTCACTCTCTCTTTGTTCAGGGGCAACATCTCTATACCTAAAACTCTGACTTCTCTTGGCTTGGCTGTCAGACGGTTTGGGTTTTAAATCGGCTTCCTGGCTGAAAATCTGTACAAACTCCTTCACCTTTCCTGTTCCTGCATCTTTCTTCACATTTTTGCCCGAACGGTTAATAGAATCAGACCGTTTAAGAGTTCTTAAGGTGTTTTCCTTTTCATCTACAATCTTTCCTGGAAATTCAAGTTAAATATCATATAAGCAAAGGCTGATCTATTGAACATAAAACACAATTATCTTCATCAGAAACTGAAAACATGGAAGTTTACCTTTTTTCTGCTCTAGTTCTGCAGACAAGAGAAAGTCTTTAATAGTCTGAGCCATTCCCCCATCAATTTTAACCTTTCCACCAACATCCTGAGATTTCTCTTCTTTTGACTTCATAACTCGCCTCGCCTCAACCACGTCTTCCAATTTGCCTGATGCTTTGGTTTCTATTTTCCCCTCTTCCTTAGTCCTGGAACCTTTCTTGGCAAGTTCAGTTTTCAAGGCCTGAGGTTTTGTATTAACACTCGGTTTGGTCTCCCTATGATCAATCTCCGCCTCACCTTTCGATCGTGGCTTATGTTCTCCATTTGAATCTTTCGCCTTCAAACCATTTCGACCCGTAAGAGGCAGTATTAGCATCGGAACTCCACCACCTGCTGCCCATTTGTATATAGAGAAATGGAACTGATTCTGATCACTGCCCTCGACAACTATCGTCTCCTTCTTCAGCACTTCAGTGTTCCCTTTTCCACCAGGCAACGGATAATCCTCCTCGTCACTGCTAGTCGAACCTTCATGAGACAACTGACTTCTTTTTTTACTTCTAATTTCATCATGTCCACGAATTGCTCGATTCGAGAACCTAGACAGGGGACTGCTGAAACCGCTGGTAACATTACTTCCACTATTCCGGGAAGCAAACACAGGATGCTCTGAGGCCTTCGCAGTTTTCGCAGGAAGACTAGATTGAATACATTTCAGATATACTGCAACAAGAATAGTTTTCAAATTGTAAACATTGATCAAACTACAAGGGTGCTGTTACCTGAACTGTGCAGGGAGTGACGTTCCATAAGGCTCGGCTTTAGGAGTAAAAGGCCGAGCCGGACTCATGATCCTCGAACCAGGATTCGAGCCGAAAACAGAATCGCGATCTGTCTTCCTTGGTGAACCATGAGACTCCTCACCTCCAAATATATCACCGAAGAAATCATCCCCCTGGCGCCGCCTTCTCGAATGGACTTCTTCTCCGAAAACAGGCTTCTCCTTCAGCACAACCCACGGAGACGAGCCTCTATCATCCTCAGACGACTCGACCGTGTCACCAAAACTGTACCTTACACTGACTTCTTGCATCGAGTACCGCTTAGGCGGACCTCCGAACACATCGTTGAAATCCATGTCTTCCGAGCTCCCGTAAGGCGTTCTACGCGACTTTTCGGGGACATCTTGGGGAGAATAAGCCATCAATCTCTCCATTTATGTAAAGAAGCTCTGTTCTGATTTGAATAAAAAGACTTGGCGGGAGACGGGAGAGTTGTTGAAGTTTAAGACCATTAACTTGTGAAATGTAGGTGGATGTTAATGGAGTTTAGGTTCTGCAAACTGATGGGGAAGAAGACAAGTGAATGTAGGCTTGGAATTTGTGGGGAATGAGAATGGTAGTGAATCAGTGTAAACCACAAGATGTATGAGAGGGAATATTTCTGGATAAGAAAGACAAAAGAGAAGAACTCATCTGTCAAAACCAAATTCCCCCAAAATCAACTTTAATTTATTGGCGCCAGTTAACTTGAATTTTTTGTGACTTGGAAATAATTGGAAATTTGTATTGTGACATATTTGGTCATTTATGCATTGGCGTATATATGATTTACGTTAGTAAAGTTTTGTAATACGGAGGTTGGACCTTTCTTTTGATGCACCTCTAATGCACCTCTGTACTTTCTACTCCCTCCGTCCCACAAAAATTTTCCCACTTTCCATTTTTGTATGTCCCACAAAACTTTACCCATTACCAAATAAGAAAGTTACCTCACACACTAAAACATTATTTTAACATCAATATACTTCTTTATTACCACATATTCTTAAAAAGTAACCTACCCACTTAATTTTTCATTTTAACTCTATTGTTTGAACTCATTTTATTAAACTGCGTGCAAACTCTAATGGGTAATGTTTTGTGGTAACTGGTAGGGAGGGAGTATTATGATAAATAAAATTTGTGATTGTAAAAAGAGAAAAACACCTCGTGTGATGGAATTCAATTGTGTTAAGTTCAATTCAGTTGATTTCAATTCTATTCATGCAAGTGATATACTCCGACTTTCCAGCAGTCCGCAAATTGTTCATCTAGCCCTAGGTGCTATTTCTTTTCTTCTTTTACTCTGGCAAAAATAAGTCCTCGTACAGGCGGAGAATCAATAGAAAAAATATAGAAAATTAAAAAAGAAATGGCATGTAAACATTAATATTTCCTTTGAACTATATTAGCAAAATCTTAATCTGAATAGTGCCTGTTTCGTCGAAGGACTTCAATTTACCTCAAATAATGGATGGCTCTAAACCAGTAGTGATTTTCAACAAGCTATTTATACAGTATGACCATTTGAACCAAGTAATTTCTCTTCCTCAACAGGCATATCCACCATGGACACGTTAGATTTCGAGTTCATTTTGTTCCACTCATTTTCCACGCGAAAGAATACCCATTGGAAACGTCGCAGCATCTCCAGTGCAGTGAAAGCAACAACAGTGAGGTAATTGTGGCGAAGATGGGCTGATAGCTTGTATGTCCATGTGCAACGCAAGATTAAGTTGCTCCCGATGACCCAAAAGTACACCTGAAAGGTTAAGTTGACTCAAAATAGGGAAAGATAAACTTGATCTAGAACACCAATGTTCACTGTGTAGTAAGCACATTTGTTTGCAGCCAGACAACGAAATGGAGTGTAAGACTACATTTACGCTCAAACCCCAACATATAAGCTTCAGGGGGTGTCACAATAATATTTTGGTAAATGTAGTTATGTAGTTATCTAGATTTTGTATAATAATCCAATTTCTAAGGGCAGAGCACCTCCTAATCAACTAAATGACCAATCATGAATTGTCGAAACAAAATCATCGTCACAAAGAAAAGATATGCAAGCATCTGAGTTATATTAGTCAATAGGAAATATCTGGTTTAGAACAGGCGAGTGACAAAGGTGTAAGTAGGTAACAAGTTTGTGCTCACCCATCTCCTTCCGTACATCAAGTGAGACAAGAAATGTGGCCTGCTAAACTTGAAAATTCGAGTGAAGCAACTGGCAAAGAAAACACAACATAAAATAAGATTCGATCAGTTCCGACCATAAAAATAGCACATGGAGGAAAAGTATTCCTCTTTGGAGATAAAATAACTCAGTATAATCTCCAACTTGAGGTATTGAGAATCGAATTCCAACTTGAGGTATTGAGAATCGAATAATTTAATAGAGACTAGAAATAAATAATCAAACAGCAAATTTACCTCAAGTCCCAATCTCGTGTGATATCCCAATAAAACGAGTACAAGGAATTCAATACACTTGAAAGAAGCCATAAAGGCCGATACACGTTTATCCACTTGTCGGGTAAAACATGATACTTGAGTGCTGAGAGAAATATAACCGGTACTGCTGTTGAGTACTTTAAGGCTGAAAACAAATGCAGATCAAGTCAGCGGTGCAGGAGATATATATTATCCAACTGCCCAAACATGCTTTCTTTAGATGCATGCATCTTATGCTAACTTCTCAAGAACAAAAATGCATCATCCCCTTGGCATGATAAAAGAGGAAACGACTCTAAAATATACCATTTAAAAGTGCAGTCTTTTCTTTTGTATCCTTGTACTGACGGAGGCATTGAAAGAGACGGAAAAAATAAGGCAACACAAGAACGATAGGTATTGCAACAGAGTGACTTCCACAAACAGAATCGGCCTCAAACCAGGCAATTGTAGCGACCTACATAATACAGACCTTCTGTCAAATAGATGAAATGCAATCTTCAAACGAATACTAGAGAAGTTAAATAAGACATTGAGAAAAGAAATTAATAAATTCACAAAAAGAATAAATAGATCCATATAGAGTAGAGTTTAGAACCCAAGCCCCAACCACATGGTTAAGACTTTGAAAAGATTCCAGTCAATTGTAACGATACCTGCCGGTGGACCATTCGACAAGCAGAACGTTCCAAATCAGAGAAAACCTACATGATCAAGAATACAAGATTAAAATCGCCATGCTATAAGTTAGAGCAATGAAAGTAAAGTAGATTTCATCTCACTCTATTGTTTTAAATTTTAACGTGCAGGCTAACCAAATATTTGTACTATACTAACGGGAACTCTGAAAGATACAAACTACTGCCATCACCATAGTTCGTGCTTACTAACATAATGACATATCCTTATATTAGTATGGATCTTCCTGGATTTCAAATCAATTGCTCCCCGAGAAGTGTGCAGAGAGTAGACAATGGTCAAATGATGTCAATGATTCAAGCAGAAAAACGGATACTGTTAAGGTGTCTAAATGCTACGGGTAAGAGAGGTGATTGTACTCCGACATAATGAGAGTCACCAAGATCCAAACTGATCAAGAACAACTAGCAAGGTGGCCCTAGGTTTCAGCATTTACATCTATAATCACCAAAAAGAGCACAGAGCAAAAAGACCATAGTTCGTGCTTACTAACATAATGACATATCCTCATATTAGTATGGATCTTCCTGGATTTCAAATGAATTGCTCCCCGAGAAGCGTGCACAGAATACACAATGCTCCAATGATGTCAATGATTCAAGCAGAAAACCGGATACTGTTAAGGTGTCCAAATGCTACGGGTCAGAGAGGTGATTGTACTCCGACATAATGAGTCACCAAGATCCAAACTGATCAAGAACAACTAGCAAGGTGGCCCTAGGTTCAGCATTTACATCTATAATCACCAAAAAGAGCACAGGACCATCACTACTTATTATGCATGCAGAGAGTACATATAAGGGTTTTAAACAGAAACCGATTAAGGAACAAATTGAGACATGCCAAGCTAAAAGTTCATCAACACTTGAAGACTAACTTTTCATATGCTCAGAGATAAAATTCTGAAGAACTATACAGAAATAGAATTTATACCTTCGACATTGAGGTAAATATATCAGCTAAAAAGAAGTCAGCAAATGTAATTGCCTGTGATCACAAGTAAAAACTGTATCAGAATTCGACGAAGAATTATGAAAAGACAGAAAAATAATTCCGAACAGAAAATAAGGCTAAGAAGAAGCACATAGAAACGTTGGAAACCAGTAACACCAGATATAAAGCTTGGGAGGAGGTAGCATATAAACCACGAGATAATGTGAACTTGAATTTCATTTTCTTTGTGATTTGGGTACTATGAACATTGCAGAGTTGATCAAATAATTATGTTTTCAATTGGTGACATCAAATCTTGCAACAATTGCAACATACTTTCAAAGGAACAGAGAGTTGAAGCCGAAGGCATTCAATCACAAATCGCATGCCTTGCTCTTATGATTATGTTTATGCCCTACGAGTATATTAGGAGCATGATCTCATCTGCAAGGTTGTTTTGCAGAAGTGATTGAAAAATATAGAACATTCTCTTTAGTGAATCAAGTCTACATAGTTATTATTTAGTGAAAATCCTACCACTACATATAGTAAACATCGTAAAACCTACATCTGTTGTATTAAATCAACTAACAAATCTGCACAGTGCTCAATTATGAAAATGTCAACACTTATCCAAACCAGCTAAATTGCCAAAAGCATGTCACGAAATTCCAAACAATAACTGTAAAACTTGCCTGCAATGGGAACATTATGCGCCAAATGGTCCTCAGCAGAAAATAGCGAGATGACAAATAGAAGATATCAAAGGGAAATATGAGGGTCATTGCAACAGCAGCATAGAGAAGTACCTATAACAGCCAAAGTACATTAGTATACAAGGACAGAATGCAAAACATAACATTAATTTTTCCATAGGAAAGCCAGGTTTTTCCATCAAGGTTTGAAACAGCAATACCAGCTACCAAGGAAGAAAACTGCAACTATAAGAACTCATTATTCAAAACATATACTATCATCTAGCATGATTATATCTACAACATTAATTTCTACCATCATAACTTTAGTAAGTGTGGACACTGACTGCTGATGTACAACAGGGTCCAAGCACACATGCTTTCCTGTAACATCTATTTATTTCCTTGATAGAAACACTAGAGGCTCATATCTTTATAACACCAAAAAGGATATCGTGCGCAGGTAAATATGGAAGAGCAAACATAATCTAATATAAAAGTTTAAAAAAAAAAAAAAAGGAGAAACAATTAACAACAGAAGATTGAGATATATGCAAAAAATAAGGTTCATCCAATAAATGAAAATTCAAAGAGAAGAAGCATCTATTACACTGGTTGGGAAGCAGCCAACGAAACTTCTCCATGAGAATAAAGATACAGGTATGATGTCATGCTAGTTGGGACAACTATCGTCATCCACATAGCACACTGTAAAGATGAAGAGGTAGTAATTAGAAATAAACATACATCTAGCGGCAAACAAGAAGATAGATTCACAGGACAAACATTATCCGATCAGTAAGAACATTCAGTTTTATCAGATGTATGTTCGAGAAAGAATTCAAGTATTTCCAATTCCAAATGCTGAAGCTAAAAAGTTTCAATTCAAATACGATTTACTGCGCCAAGATGCATTCATAACTTTCACCGTGGAATCAAATTCCACATCCAAAGTTTTTGGAAATCTTTCTGAATGAAACCACAAACAGTTCTTTTTTAATGGTGGAATGTAATTGTATGTGAAGAAAACATTCCCCAAAGTAACATTGATGCATTTAATACAAAAAATCATTTGAAAAACCGATGTGAAAAGTCAATGCTCACAGCAATACCATAATTTGCATTCTGGATATATAAAAAATTGAAGGCAGTCTTCACATGTACACTGTGGACTTCTTACAAAACCTCAAAAAAACCCAAAAGCATGGAGAACTAGGAAAAATAAAGGCGAGCAGAAAATATGTGCACAATGACGTATCATAGCTTCAAAAGTAATTAGATGTAACAGCGACAAATACAGGATCATTAACTAGCCCAAAATATCAATTAATCAAGTCTCGCATTAGTTCATACCTTCCATATTTCTCTATGGGTGAGATGATTCTGGTCTAAGTCAAATATTTTAGTATAACCAATGTTGGCCTGGGTAAAGACCCATAAATTTATTCCCCAGAGCCATACCATCATAGTCTGCATTAAACACCAATTACAAGTGTCAATAAGAGACACCAGGTCGATCGTATATAAAGTATTAAGTGTATAACCACAGATGCACCAAAAAAAAGGACAAGTTTTACTGACCACAAGAAGAAGTGGATTATAATACAAAAAGGCCTCGTATAAGAATAAATCCCTCAGGTCGATGCTCATTCTCATGACCGAATCCCATCCAATCTGCACAAATTGCAGAATAAAATATAGTACTTTTTTTACATGGAATTATCATCAATGACAATATACAAATCCATCTACTGACACTCATGATTAGATAGAAGATATGCATATATCCATGTTTAAGTAAATATATATCAAATGAAAATGGAAAGGAACATGTCAAACTCACCTTGCAACAAATGAATCCCCAGATGAAAAACAGTAGTACCTGTAAATAAGTTACACCAAAATTGGATGATGAATGAAAAAACATGTTACTGAGACAGACAACTGAATTAACATGAGCATGACAATTATGATCTGTTACAGTGAGTGAATGCACGCATTATTTAGAGTCAAAACCACCAAAAAAATATCATTATAAGCCTTCAACCATCTGCTTTGAAGAAGAACAGTCAATATTATTAAGCAGACAGAAAGCTAGGAAATAGTCTACTACTTGTAAATGTTATAAGAGAAAAGTACTACTTTTGTTATAAGAGCAGCATAGTCTACTACTTGTAAATGTTATAAGAGAAAAGAGAAAAATACTACTTTTGTTAGCCAGCTTTTCCTCTTCCATGATTAGTAAGCTTAAGAATCTAGGTAAAGAAGATGGGGGCAGATATATGATCACTGCAGGTTTTGGAGAAAATACAGAAAGCTTGTGAAGAAAAGGAAAAGGCCCCTAACTATAAAAATGAAATGGAAGATAGTATAAAACAATTTGCAGAACTTTTGCTAGTGACACATGTAAATCAGATTATAGTATTATACGAAAATATTGCTCAGCGATGACCTCACGAGTGCCACAGAGATAAATGACAATGTCTTTCCTTTCTACTTGTTGCTAAACATGTGTAAATCAGTGTTATTATCTTATTGATCACAGATCGCAGCACATAGCTGCCTGCCATAAAATCTGGGATAGCAAGATTGCCAAGTACTAAAGTGATATTGTCATAATAGTCTGTTTGTTGAATGCACAGAAATCTAATTCTCCATCTTTTAATTCTTTAGGCTTTCATCAGTTCAAAAGTGGAATGGTCTGGTTCGACTCAATTTAATATCAAAGGCATGTGGACGTGCTCAGATTCATGTTTGATGTTGTGTATCAACCAATCAATCAGGAAATAAGGAGCCAGAATGATACACATTAATGCTATGTCACAAGAAAGATGAGAGGGGAAGGGGGCATAAAAGATTTAATCTTAATCTATCTGGAAGGCCACAGGAACTCTACATATCGCTGTGACAGGTAGAGAAAGGAGATTTGTTCCCCTTGGTAGTATAATACCTTACAAATAAAACCGAAATGGAGTAACATTTTCAGATAGCTTCATAATATGAAAGAAACCATCTTCCAAATTAGGTGAGAATGAATATTACAGATATTCGCCAATCATCCCCACGTCACTCTCACTTCCTTAAAAACAAGGGAATGAACTCCAATTGGAAGTTGGCACAATAAAAGGTGGAAAGTTCAATCTTTTTTGAGAAAAATGCTTCCCGCAGCAAAATATAAGTAGCGTAGAATATTATGACATTGATTTCAAGTCGCAGATGTACCTTTAATCTCCAGAGCAGAACTGGTGAAGGCATAAATGCCACACTAGTCAACGGTATGTTCGGCCCCTTCATTTCATCAAACTCAGAAGGAATTAAAAGATCTTCTTCAGTGCTACTTCCAAAATCAGTGCCTAGCAGATTTTCCAGATTATGAATCGGCCAATAAAACATGAATTTTAGGGAAAGAAAAACATATAGGAAGTAATATAGGTACTTTAAGACATACCGATATCAAATACAACAGGACGGCTTCCAGATTTACGTAAATGCGGACTGGTGTTCGGTATAGAAACAGGGCCTCCAAACATAGATGGAGGAGAGAAAGGGTACTGGCTATAAGCAATGAAGTCTATAGCCAAGTACCAAACTGCAAATAAAAAGGAGCAAAGAATATTCATCATGTTTTAACAAGAATTTTTTTACCTATAGGTCAAACTCATTCGCTGCCGCAATTAGACCACAGAAAACTCTAATGAACATTTAAGCATGGTGTCACCGCCAAGAAATCCTTCACTTGCATCTCAACATTATTTGACCACATTTAAGCATCATTTAATATGCCAAATGTATTGCCAGGTAAAGGGATATCCCATAAACATGAATCAAGCACCTAAAAGCTAAGAGCAACTGACACTAGGGGCGCGATAGACAAACTTCAAAGCAAAACGATGCTTTTTTCATATTGATATGATGATATCAAAAGAGTGTGAGTGTGCCAGAATCAAGGTTTCATATATCGTATGGTTCTTATTATCATGTTATCTAACAAAATTCTGTGTTTAGGGGCAAGAAGAACAGAAGTAATGTGCTTCAACACACCATATTAAAAATTCACCAAATAAAACTCCCGTACTTGCTTTAGCAATGAATATGAAAGACTATCGTGGTTCCTGGCGTTTCCAATAAAATAACAGTTAAATCACTCCAGATCCATTATAATCTCAGTATGGTCCACATGGATCATATTTCTTTAAACCAATCTATGAAACAAGAAGAATCTCAGACCGTGGATATAGACATTTTACTCATACGTCATACCCAGATGCCAATCTGGGTTTAGTTGGACGTTAGTTATACTATATCTCTAAGTGCTATTATGAATCGCATCAACAGTAATCTGGGGGCCTATGAGCTGTGTCAAATTCCAGCTCCTTCACTCACATCAAAAACCTGCACCAATAGTAGCTTACACAATTGCCATTACCCCAAAACAAAATCTTCAGCTCAAACTTACCCCGACAACAAACACTCGAATCAATTAACATAAATTCACAATATGATCACATGCCTGCTCACAGCATACAACTCTATCTTCTCAACCGAAACAACTCAATCACACAAATAAAGCATTTACATTTACGACAACCAGGAAAAGCAGCAAATCAGAGGCTAATCTGGTACGAGTAAGAGAACTCAGAAACAGATTCAAGAGAAAATACCTTTGAAGCTAAATTAGACAATGCAGTAGAGATTCAAATCAGAATCAGGAAACATGAACAGTATGAATACCTTATTGAAAAGCGAAATTCATCCAGAATCACGTTGAGAGGTTTGGTTGAGGCGGATCGAGAGCGTGATTGGAGATTGATCGAGATTAGTTAAGGTGGTTTAAGTGTGAGATTCAAGGGAAATGAATGGAAAGTGTGAGGGCTTTAGGGTGCATTCAAAGGAATCGAATTTTTCAGTTACCATCAATTTTGCTGTTATTTGTTTCCTAATTTACCTTTTTTTATTAGCTAAGACTCACTTTATTATAAATTTATAAGTTTATTAACATTACTTGAAAAATAATTTAATTTGTTCCCGACCTCATGAATAATCAACTCATTACGAAAAATCGAACCTATTAGCCTATTAGATATTGTTGACTTATTAGACAATAAGTTAAATACCTGGTAAAACGTATTTTTTAAAAAAAAACTGTGTCTTAAATAGAGTTTTTCTAATATCTTGATAGTTTATAATATTGAACGTTAAAGTAGAAGAATTGTCAAGTAGTTTATATCCTCATTACCCAGGTTTTCCCTAGCTTTTTCACCCAAAGTAGTTCCTTCATCTTTCTTGTATGCACGATACATGTATACACCTGTTTAGTTCACATTAATTTCAGTTCAATTCAATCCGGTTCGACCCAGATTTATTCAGTTCAGATCAATCTATACTTAACTTCTGTTCAGTTCAAACTTTAAAAAAAAAATCAGTTTAATTTAACGGAGCCTAAATTTGTTTTTTAGATGGCTGGTCAACTTTATTAAAATAAAGAAGAATACTGATGATTTGTTTCAAAACATCGACAGTTTTCAAGTATAAGTTTTTTTATATATTTTACTAGTATACGTGACACGCGGTTTCCGCGTGTGACTGTAAATCATATATCTTCGTTTTGAATATGATTGTTAATTTTATAGTTTCATTATTTATTA
>JAYMSL010001160.1:0-18431 GCA_036897195.1 Plantago coronopus
TTTATTACCACACATTCTCAAAAAGTAACCTACCCCACTTACTTTTTCATTTTTACTCCATTATTTTAACTCATTTTCTTAAACTGCGCGTAAACCCTAACGGGTAATGTTTTGTGGGACGGAGGGAGTAGTAAATTGATGCTTGGAAATTGTTGTACACGCATCACACAATAGTGATGCATGACCAGAAATTGATGATGCTTGAACGGAGACTGGAGCGGTGATTGAGATTAAAAAAATGTGTTTATAACCTGAAAATTATTGTTGCTTGTGTAATTCAGATGTTTGTTAATATGTTTATTATATTAATTTAATGTTTGAGATTTTTTAGTTGACTGGTTAAATTAGATAAAATACATTTACTATATTTAATAAGTGTATTGTTGTGAGTTTATATATATGTACTATTCATAAGAATGATTTTATGTATCATTAAAGAGTAATAAGTATTTAAAAAATACACTAAATCATAATTTCCGTGCTGCCTCGCACGACCTTAATCCAACAGTAACACGTTTTGTAGTAGTACGTGACGTGAAGATGAGAGAAAGTCATCCATCTTAATTCTCATGATTGATTAGTTGAACAACTCACTTAATTATTAATTACGTATGTATATAAGTATTTTAACAATATCTTTTTTTAACTGGTAAAATAAGGATCAATGTTTTTAACTTTTTTGAATTAAATTTATTTTAAATATAAGTTTCAATTAAACTTTTAAACGACAAAGAAATTGTATAATATGACTGCGTTCTAAGTTCAGATTTATTTATTTAATATTTCTTCAGTAACGGGGAAGTCGGGAAGCAAACTTTGGCTGCAATTTTATGGCGGCAATATTTTATTTTCATTAAAAAGAGTAGCAGTAGTAATTAGATACTTTATTTTACCTCTATTTTTATTGTTCGGAATGTAGGGAACATTAGTAGTAGTATTTGAATAATAAGTTGATATTCCTTCCGTCATTTTACAACTTTTTTAGATTTGATTTTTTTCGAACTTTAACCGTGAATTATTCGAAAATTATACATCAAAAAATTATTTAGAAAATATATTATGAAAAAAGTTAGGTACATTTGTGTAATATATTTCATTACATTCTTATACGTTATGAATGATTTGAGAGTAATTTTGTGTTGAAGTTTGAAAAAAGTAAAACTTAGAAAAGTTGTAAAATAGCGAAATGAGTAATATAGTTTCAATAGTGTTGTTTAAGCATGCAGGAAACTAAGGGTGGGGTTATTAGCTAAGAAGTGGTTGCGCTGCCCAACCCAACCCAACCAAACCAAACCAAACCAATACTAATTACAATACAAATACAAATACTACTTGATCAATAATCAGCTAGTAATATATAGGATTATATAGTATTTTGTTTTCATAACTACTCTGGAAACCACAAGTAGTAGGTAGGTAACATGCAGAATGAAATTAATTAAACTAATCAATGAAAAAAGAAGAAGTAAAAAGATAAGAGTTAATCGGATCAATGAGTTGACTTGATTGGTGTGGATTTGTGCATAGCATAATCTTCTTCACTTGACAATTTCACATGCATGATGATGGATCATTAATCATAGCCAGAAGTGAGTCTACTGTCTACATGTTATTGTTATGTTTGCTTGAACAAGAAGCATACATTGTACATATCCAGTTAAGCTAATTAGTTAGCCTCATCATCATTTCTCAACTCAACGTTGCTTGCTATTCAAACTTCAAACCAAACAAATACTTCTTTCTTTCTTTCTTTCTTTCTTTCTTTCTTTGATTGATTCCCAACCAGAATCAGCTATCTATTCCTTTTTCTTTCTGTCTCTCTCTCTCTCTTTTCTTTTTCTGTCTTTATGTCAACAGTTAAGCAGCTAACCTGGACTGCTGATGAGTATAAACATTACTAGTAAAAGGGGAAGACAGAGAGAGAGGAAGAAAGACTACGTTTGAAGTTTGATCATCAACAGCAAGACTATATACATATATAGTCAAGTAAGTAGCTTAGCTAGCTAGTATTTTGCACTTTGTAGCAGCAATGAATATATTGTGGATGTCCTTCAGTTGGTTGAGATAGACAAGAAATTATATATATACTACTTCCTCAATTCCTTGCATGGCTACCTACCTAAGCAGCTAAGCTAACACTCACAATCGTCACACTCATATTCCTGCTGGTCTGGCCTGGCTATATATTTTTAAGGTAGCTAGCTAGCTCGCTCTTGGTTTCATCTCATTCCCAACTCACTCCTCCATTCCCATATAACCAAAGGTTAATGGATTACTGACTGACCGCGCGAGCAACCTGCAAACTCTCTTCTTATTCATGTATTACCAAGGTACGCACCTCCCTCTTCACTTAAACTGCTATTAAGACTTCTTCTTCAACCACCTGCAGAATGCCTGTTTAATTTTGTTTATACATACATATGCTCATGATTTCATTCACTCTAGCTAGCTACATGAACCTGCAGAATGCCTGTTTAATTTTGTTTATACATACATATGCTCATGATTTCATTCACTCTAGCTAGCTACATGAATGTATTCATTCGGTTCTCTTCTCTTCTGTAGCCTGTTTTTTCTTCTTTCCCTTCTTGATCGATCATTCTGGGAAATTAATGAATGTGCAATTAAGCTATATATATCACTAATTAAGGCTAATTAGGTGTCGAACACCACAGACAGGGGGCATATAATCTAATACGAAAATACCAGTTTAGGAAGCATTTAAGGTCTACCATACATCTTTCCTTAAGGTTTAGGGGAAACAAACTATGAAGCTCAAGTCGAATAATTTATTTCATCAACATTAAAGTTAAACAGCACCAATTCAGCACTAGACTTTCTTTTGTCAAGTACTAGAATTTACTTTACTATCAGTCCATATGTTACCAATTCCAGCTTATGAATTATGACTAGTATTAGTCATTCATGGGCAAATACTCTTTCATTTTTGTATTTGCTAGCTTATGACTTATGACTAGTATGATTTAGAGCACCATATATATATACATACATACAGGAATGATGGCAACGGCTGCAGGAATGATGGCAACGGCTTCATAAGAAGATACATATATAAGATCATCTCGCAACTGCATTTGAAATGATGAAGCTACACTACTCGGCCGTATGGTTGATCTTGAACGTATTACTAGTTCCAACAATAATAATTGCAGACCTCAAGTCTGACAGAAGTGCGCTCCTTGATTTTGCCTCTGCCATACCACATGTACGAAGGCTCAACTGGAGAACCAATTCTTCAGTTTGTACTTCTTGGCCTGGAGTAACTTGCACTTCTGACGGGACTCGTGTCATGGCACTCCGTCTTCCTGGTCACGGGCTCTCTGGACCTATCCCCGAGAACACATTAGGTAGGCTAGATGCCCTCATGACACTCAGCCTCCGCTACAACTTCCTTAACGGCTCTCTTCCGTCTGATGTTCTCTCTCTTTCTTCCCTCCGCTACATTAACCTCCAACAGAATGATTTCACTGGTGATATTCCCTCGTTTCTCTCCCCACAACTCAATGTCATCGATTTTTCCTTCAACTCTCTAACAGGGAATATTCCAGTGACAGCACAGAATATCACAAATCTGACTGCACTGTACCTACAGAACAACCAACTTTCTGGTGGCATACCTGATCTAAATCTTCCAAGTCTTGCACAATTAAACTTTAGCAATAACAACTTGAATGGTTCTGTTCCGTCTCACCTCCAGAAATTTCCCGCTTCTTCGTTCTTGGGGAACTCTATGTTATGTGGGAGACCTCTACAAACTAATTGCCCATCCGTAACGCCTTCTCCATCTCCTGGCCCATCACCTTCACCATCTCGTACTTTGTTTCCCCCAGCCCCTCCTCCATTAAACATCCCATATTCACCTACAGTACCTCACCCACCACAGTTAAACAACGGTAGCAGATCATTAAGCACCGGAGCAATAGTTGCAATTGGAGTAGCGGGTGCAAGTGTGCTATTTGTTCTAGCTTTAGTGATGTTGATATTCTTCTTTAAAAAGAGAAAACAAATGGGAGGTGGAGTTCTAAAAGCAGGGTCATCATCACTTGATACACCAAAGGAAGATTTCGGGAGTGGAGTCCAAGAAGCCAAGAAAAACAAACTAGTGTTTTTTGAAGATTGGTCATACACTTTTAATCTAGAAGATTTATTGAGAGCCTCAGCGGAGGTGCTAGGAAAGGGAAGCTATGGTACAACATACACGGCAATTTTGGAAGAAGGAACGACAGTGGTTGTGAAGAGGCTCAGGGAAGTGTTTGCTAATAAAAGAGAATTTGAGCAACAGATGAAAGCCATAGGAAGGATGTATCCGCACCCCAATGTGGTTCCCTTAAGAGCCTATTACCATTCCAAGGATGAGAAGCTCCTTGTCTATGACCATGTACCTGGTGCCAGCTTGTCCACCCTACTGCACGGTATATATGTACCAATTTCTACTTCTTGTTGCTACATAATTCAAGAAACACACATGCAATTCAAAAGCTCCTAATTAATCCTATTATTATAACTACTTAAAGCATTCAAGAATATAGACATGTCACCTGAGTAACAATTTTTGTTCATATAATCATAAAGGTGATTGCATTTTGAGTTCATTGATGTTACCTTGTGTCTGCAGGCAACAAGGAAGCTGGAATGAGTCTTAATTGGGAATCAAGGGTCAAAATTTCACTTGGAGCTGCAAAGGGAGTTGCCCATATTCATTCTGCTCCGAGTGGAAGATTGAGCCATGGAAATATTAAGTCTTCCAACACCCTCGTCACCAAGGAATTTGATGCATGTATAACAGACTTCGGTCTTACTCCTTTAGTCGGATTCTCCACCACTCCGACAAGAAATGCTGGCTATCAAGCACCAGAGCTGGCTGAAAATAGGAAATCTACTCAAAAGTCAGACGTCTACAGTTTTGGTGTTCTCCTTCTGGAACTTCTAACAGGCAAGGCACCAATGCTGTCACCGACACATGGACATGAAGAGGTAGTAGATCTACCACGTTGGGTCCATTCCGTCGTGAGAGAGGAATGGACTGCTGAGGTTTTCGACCCGGACCTAGTCAAGTATCACAACATTGAAGAAGAGATGGTACAAATGCTTCAGATAGCAATGGCTTGTGTCGCTAGGGTGCCAGATATGCGGCCTGCAATGGATCAAGTTATTAGGATGATAGATGAAATACGGCAATCAGACTCCGAGGCTCGGCTATCATCCGACAAGTCTAAGAGCCCAGGAATAAGTCCCACGCAGGAAGCCTAAAAATCTGGTTCATAGCATGGCGTCAGTGGCCATAAAGATTTCTTACTGCAGACTTTTACCTGTAATCAATAGTAGAAGAATGTATTTGATTATTCGCTTTCCACAATTTGACGGACAAACAGAGAACAATACAGAGTTGTGCGTGAGAAATAAATCGAAAGAGAAAACAATTAACATTCTTTAATATATGTTTATGAGTTATCACATTGTCATCTTAAGATAGGTAACTACTAGGTATCAGTAAAAATGGCACTATAAAAGGTGTCAGTCTTTCATGGACACTGTACTGAAAAAATAGTGCACAGATGTCTATGGTAGCTATCTACTGTAGTGTATTTCATATGGAAGTAGTATACATAATACAGTTTGTATACGAAATCCAGTATCCAGATTTTCCTGTATTCTACTTATTTAACCAAGTCAGCTCCACTAACGTATCTAGCCACAAATGATATCAAACGGAATGGAGCGCCTATCAAGGGAGCATCAGTCAGCGGAATATCACTCTTCTCATCATTATTTTCAGCCTCCTTCAAATTGATTCCAGCAATCTCATTCTGATCATGTAACGGGATTTGCACAATTTCATCAACCTCGATAATTTCTGAAGTGTTTGCAAGTTCTAAGGCACCTTTGTCATTCAGATGCTGCTCACTGTTCCTCTGGTCTTCAATCATAACATCTTCCAAGGAAATACCGCTGCTTGATGACAGCATCACTTTGCTAACTTCAAGTAGTGTATCAGCAGCTGCAGTTCTGTTAACGTCTCTAACTGCCTTATCGGCTGGGAGTGATGAGCTATCAGCAGACTTTACATTTAGTGGCAGCCCTAAAGCAGAGATGGAGAGAGAATCTTCTTGTCTTTTGCCTCTTTGGTCAAGCTCTACATACAATTCATTCATCTGAAAACACACCCATCCAATTAATATTAGAATCTAAATCAGTTCAGGGAAAAGGCAGTTGAATTTTAGCACAACATGGACTTTACCTTTTCCACGAGTTGGGAATTCTCTATCATCAATTTCTCAACTAGAGCACGAGCTACCTCTATCTGATGGGTTGGTTCTCCATCTTCACATGTCTGAATCAGGAAAAAAAAAAAGTTATCAGGCTCATGCCAAAGATGAGCATAAATTAACAACAATTTCCATTCCCCTTTGGGAAGTGTGTCTTACCCCTTTGTTCCCCTCAGAGGGATTAGGAGCACGAACAGTCCTCTCAAGATTACTGATCTGCATCTCAAGACTAGATATTTTCTCTTCCAGTTGTTGCTTTTCCTCTATGAGGCTCTTACTCAATTGCTCGAGGTCTATCACCTGACAGAAAATAAGGAAGTGGGTTAGATAAAAAGAAAATAAATTTTGTCAGAGAAGGATGTGACTTGGGACGCAAAAGTCTATTTTAATTTCTAGAGTCAGATTAATGCTTTGATTAAGTAGCTTCAGATGCACAATCTTTCACATGAACTGAGGGCACTGAAAATGCACATGCATATAACGTTGTCGAGATTTTAGTCATTTAGCCAATTTCTGCATAACCAAATGAATAGGGGACTGCCATGCAGCAACCTTCTAAGACAACATACCAAACACTGAACTGAAGGCAGTAATATAGGAGGGATCTCTACAGATGAAGCCAGAACACACAGGAAAAAGAAAATAGTGCGTATCACATTGTGCTACCGTGGGAGTGTACCTGAGCTCGTAATTTGAAATTCTCGCTGTCCTGGATGGAAATTGATTCCTTTGCTGAGTTCTGTCACAACACAAAGCCAATCCAGAAAGTAAAATCCCCATATATTTTATTATACACAAGTTAAGACGTAAGAATGATGCATACTATATTTTATGAATTTGTTAGAAAAGTTAGAGACCCATATATCTTATTCCGTATTATATAATCATCTTATGCATACGTTCTTCAGATTTACCTCTCTCAAGATCCAGCTATCTCTTTCTCGTTCCATCTGTTTTATAGTTTCTTCGAAGCTCACCTGTATTCGTAGTCAATTATATTAAAACTCTGTATCAGATGAGACTATGATATAAGAATGAAAGTAGTCAGCATCACTTATTTATATAAATTAATTTTACCCCTTTCAAATTTAAAACTGCAGCTTCATCCACCAGGTGAGTAATTTTCTCCTCAAGAGCAGCCTACAAACCAGAAATTTAGTAAATTAAACGCAAAGTACTAAGTTATTAACATAATAGGGTATGATGAGGTAATGGCTGCTCGTAGAATAATGCACAAGCAGTTGTCAATCGTTCAACTGTGATTCTAAAGTTTGAAAGGTCAGCAGATCAAATGTTTGATGAAAATCACCTCTTTCTGGAGCCACAAATCTTTTTCACTCAGTAGTTGCACAATTTTCATATCTAAATCAGCCTGAAAGATTTGGAAGCAGAGATGTGAGTCCAACTCAAAGGCAACGATAATTCCAGCAGATAAAAGCCAGAAAAATCAATTGAACAATGGCAATAGAAATGAAAATCACCTCTTTCTGGAGCCACGAATCTTTTTCACCCTCTAGTTGCACAATTTTTATATCTAAATCAGCCTGAAAGATTTGGAAGCAGAGATTTGAGTCCAATATAAAGGGAATCATAATGTCAGCAATCAAAGCCAGATATATCCATTGAACGATTACGTGGGACTAAATTATTCATAATTAAAGCCAGATATACCTCTTTCTGCAGGTGTGTGTGATTTTCCCTCTGTAGTTGTTTAGTTCTCTGTTCCAGACTTCCCTGTAAAGAGCCTATAAAATATCAGCAGGATTAAGAAAATTATAAGGGACAGGCATAGCATATGTAATACACTGAAGATCGGACTGGAGAGAGCAAACACATAGTCCTAAAAAGACATATTATGGTTATATTGACTAAATTAAGGTATGCATCATTACCTCTTTGTGACACAGTTCATTATTTTCCTTCTCCAAATGTACAATTTTCTCTTTCAGGTGAGTCTGTAAAAGCCAATACTGTTAAATGCTGATGGCAAATCTCTATGACTAGACAAAGTGGGAAATGTGGTATGTATGCACACAAACTATTCGACAAATAATGAATACTCTTTCTTGGGAAACCAGAATTTCACTACCTCTTGCAGCATGGATTCATTTTTGCCGTGGTTTAACAGCGTAATGATGTCTTCTTGAGCAGCCTGTGAAAGCATATTAAAGAAGGAAATGAGCAATACAATATGAACTATAAGTGAGCCTATCCAAATGACTATTTATAATTCACCTCTTTTTGTAACATTTCAGCCTTTTCCTTGAGCAGATATTTGATTTTCTCCTCAAGCACAGCCTGCTTTAAGAAAATGCTGGCTTGTTCAGATGACAAGGGAAGTATGTGTACATGAACAGATACACATGTCGACTGGTATACTAAATTTAATTCATTCTAGTTGTATGTGTCCATGAAGATGAAAAAGTAAGCTGATTAAAAAAGACAGAAATAATGAACTGGAGATGCCAAAGTTGTTGTGTACTCATGCATCACTTTTTATTTCGTTAAATTCTCTTCAAACATTCCAAGATGTAATATAGACTTCGAGACATGAAATTCAAATTAGTAATCAGATATGATTTTCTTCTCGCACCTCTTTATCAAGCGAGTGCAGTTCCTTGGGTTTGGCTGAATTTTCCTGCAAAATAGCTGAGAAATCAGGAGTCCACCAGAACAAATGCAAACAAGTGAATATACAAAAAATACATACTTGTACACTGCCATTTGCAAGCTGACTAGCGGCAACTTTGTTTCCATCAGATTGTTCGTTTGATACAGGCCTTGGAGGGGAAGAAGGTTCACAGGTGTGTTCATGTGGATCAGGTGTTGATGCCTCCCCCGCAGCATGGAGTGAAACAGTTTCTTTAGGTTTTGCAGTCTGCGGCAGCTTATTCTTCTTCTTATTGTTTTTCTTTTTCTTCTTCTTGTCTTCCTCCATTATTATTCAATTAGAGAAATCTCAACTAGTACCAATAACAATACAACAACAATCAAACCCCAATGATAATATAATAGAAACAAGACTAGGCCTTGAATTGCTAAAAGGCTGAAAAAGGAAGGAAAAAAAGAAGAAAGTACATTGAAGTGAAACTATATGCAGAATGGAGCTTATAAATTGGAAATGTGATCCAAGTAAATGCAGCAGATTAGAGAAATGAAAGCTAACTGTATAAAACATGAGATCCCCAAATGGAAGTAAATAAATAAATGTAGATTGATACTATAGATAGATTACAAATTATAATAATAATCGTTGGGAAAACGCAGAGATTGAGAGGAGCGAAAGCAAGCAAGCAAACAAGCGATAAACAGGAGTCGAAAGTGAGGTAATCTTATTGTGCATCAAATCATGTTGGACGAAGAAATCAAATAAAATCAAATCAAATCAGGGATGAGGGATTGAGATAGCCGATGGCTTGCTTGCCGATAAATCAATCTCATCTATCATAATTTATTTATGTGCAGAAACAGAAATGGGAGAAAACAGGAATGAATGAATGAATGATTGATACCAGAATCAGATGCAGCAGCAGGTGAGCTTGTTTCGTGAATCTAATGGAAGCAGCAGCTCTTTCTCTTTTCTCTTTCTCCGATTATTCAGTTCAGACCGAATGCCACAAACCTAAACTCCGCTGTAACGACTCCGGCCAAATTTTAAGGGCTATTTGGGGCTTTCATCCCCTCAAACCAGACTTTCAACCCATTCATCCACGGCCCGACCGGCCAGAGGACTAATTAGTTAACCCGACTTATTTATTAAATCCAAAACCAAAGGGAATGCCGGTTGTCCCTAAAAAAAGTTTATTTTTCAATATTGTGTATTTGTGTTGGTTCTATTGTTCGATTTGGAAAATCAGTGAAGACTGAAAGTAGACTATCAATTCTACGGGTTGAGCAAACTTTAGGTTTAAAAAAAAAAAAGACTCTCATTCAACTTGTGGTCATCATCCACGGATTCATGCAAGCGCAATAGTTGCTTACGAGAACGTCTAACTCGATTGATAAATTGAATATGAGTTATTTTGATCATAGGATCCTACAAAGAAGAAGATTCACATTTTTAGATGGAATAAAGGTACAAAACCCAAGGACACATGTTCATAGGACTCACAAGTTCGAACACCGAAGATTTTAGAGCGAAACTCGCAAAAGTGGAGATAAATTGGAGTAATTTTTGTATTTTGACCACAACTTTCTTGTACAATGTTCGATTGACCTTAAATCAGCAATCATAGTCCATAGATACTCCCTCCGTCCCACAAAATATTACTCATTAGGGTTAGCGCGCAGTTTAAGAATGAGTTAAAGTAATTGAGTAAAAATGAAAAATGGATAAAATTTTGAGGGACGGGGAGTACAACTCAAAGATTCACAAAAGGGAGAAAAATCAAAGGTATTGACAAAAGGACTAAAAACCAGTAGCAATTCGATTTCGGACGCAGATATCCAATAATATATTTGGTTTCCATCAGAATTAGAACTTATACACCGTTATTTGTATTCTAATTTTCACAACCTATCATATTCTTTCTTTCATACTTTAGACTTCTCTTATGGAAAAATAATTACCTGGATTTTTGTTTTGTGATTGGATTTATGAATTCACCATTAATCATAATTATTACAGTCTAATAATCTCTACCTAAATAAATAAATTATCTTCACTTCATCGCCGAACGTGCATCAGGTTTTGCATCTTATACACAACATTTTACTGTCTCACTCAAATACTACGACATGTATGTATGAAATCTACTGGACTAGAAATGATCGCCCTTAGTGCATTCAAAAAATAAAATAGGCATCAAGGATATCCAATTCAATATTACCCATAATAATTATTATTATTATTATTATTAATAAATAGAAGTGTATTGCTCATAATTAAGAATTGTAATACATATTTAATTAATTGCAAAATCAAACGAGCAATATTCCACTTTTGTTCCTCCTTCGTATATGTATGGAAAGCAGGAAAGGAAAGGGAAAAGAGCAGTAACAACTAAGGCTCTGTTATTTTCAGCTGAGAATTTCGGAACTGAACTGAACTGAACTGAACTGAACTGAATTTAATGAATCTGAACTGAACTGAACTGAACTTATTGAATCTGAACTGAACTGAACTGATCTGATCTGAACTGAACTGAATTGAACTTAACTGAACTGAATAATAATAATAATAATTATTATTATTTATATATTAATATCAAACTTCCTAGAGTTGATTTATTTTTCGAATTTTGACCGTAAATTACAATTAAATTGTAGAATAATTTGACGAAGCTGAACCGAGCTGAACACAACTGAATGGATCTGAACTGAGCTGAATATATATCTAGCCAATTTAAGTATTTTTCAGTCTTATTTGACAAAGTTGAACCGTGCTGAACACAACTGAATGGACCTGAACTGAGCTGAATATATATATATATATATATATATATATATATATATATATATAACTATAATAGAGTAAGGGCGCGTGGAGAAAATTGCGCTGGAGAACCCCCACTCGCAGAGTCGTCTTTCCAAACAACGCTTTCTCCATCTTCACGCCTATTCTCCCTCAACCCATTTTACTCGCTCTTCTTCTCCTCTTTTCCGATCTCGCCACCGCCTCACCCGATGTCCCTCCGCCTTACCCTCCTCTTTCGATTGGGTTTGCATGAGCAACCCATGAAGATCCGTCAACGCCTCCTCCCATTCCACCGTAATACCCTACATCATACGGATTATAGAAGCTTGGACGGAGGAGACGTGAATTTTGCCCAAATTATTCAGCTCAGGTGAGTAATCCTTACAAGGTTCTGACCAACACTACCCGCCCGCTTCTCAATCTAATGTTACAAAGGCTTTTAATAAGCCTTTTCTCATGGTAAACACTTAATCATAATCTGGAATCATTCTCATGCTAAATTGATGGTATCCTTATAGCTGATCGAGTCACTTAAAAGTGGGGTGGATTTATCTATAAGCCCAGATTATTGTTGTTAATTGATATAATGGTAAATCGCTTCCGTGATTTCTATCTCATTTGTAGCTGAATTTGGATGAATTTTGTCGATTTATTGGATTTTAAAACGTTCGATAGTTGTTGTGTAAGTCTTTGTATGTGTAGCTCACATTTAGGTGCTATGGTCAATTGGTCATGTGTGATGTGACTGAACATGACTGAAGTTTGAGAATGAAGACAATTATTTGATCAAATTAATTTGTGGTTTTCTAATTTACTTATAGTTTTCGTGATTTCTGTGTCAATTTAACTTTTTATATGATTGCATTTCTTAATAATTTGGCAATCTGGTTTATTTATGATGGTTTTATTTAGTTTATCAGTTAATTATCTTGATTAATTGCTCACTATGCAGATTTTTTATTTCTTTGTTTGCCATTTTAGATCTTATTAATGTACATAGGTACTGAATACTTATCCTAATCTCTAGCTATAACATTCTTCTGGTGGCGGATTGCACCACTGTTGCTATGAAGGTTGCTGAATGCTTTGACAAAATTCGTGTCAACTCGGGAAACTTTGGTGAGTAGACCACCATCTCTCTATCTCTTTCTTTATTCCATTGTTTCCTATCCCTTTTTCATATAGAATAAACCATTGTTTTTTGGCCCTTTATTGTGTTTTCTGATTATATAAGTTATGTTAATGGAACTGGATTGATGGACTTTTTGGTCCATTATTGTGTTTTTTGATTGGCAAGTATCTAATTTGTGTGATAGTTAAGTTAATTGGGCTGGATTGATGGGTTATATAAAAACTTGTCTTGAGTGAAGGAATTTCCACCTGCAATGTTGGATTTTTGTAAAGGTTCTGTCCAATTTGTGTTTGCGTGAGTGTCTTGATGGATTATATAAAAACTTGTCTTGAGTGAAGGAATTTCCACCTGCAATGTTGGATTTTTGTAAAGGTTCTGTCCAATCGTGTTTGCGTGAGTGTGTCTGTGGTATATAGTGACCGGATTGGACTTGTTGTGTAATCCTCTTGAGGTACTCTGCCATTAGAAGAACTTGTTTGAAAGTGGTTCATGAGTTACTCATTTTAAAGGACTGGAACAATCAAAATGATAGCATCTGATTGTGTGCTCCTGCAAGTATTAATACTTTAGGTTTAGATGTATGGAGTTGCTTGTTGTTTTCGTAGACATTATTTTCATTTGGCAAAATTTGGGAGCTTATAAGAATACATGGGTATTGATAATTCTGTTCATGCAAGTTGAACATTCTGATCCAATCTGTGTGGTGTGCAAAGATGCTGCCGAAAGTGCGATTCATGTGTTCTGGGAGTGTTCGTTTACCTGACTTGTGTGGGAAGTATCGGATTACCTTTGTTTAAGGCTACGTGCCAGTTTCATTCGGTGCAAGAGTGGTTCAAACTTCTCTAGACACTGATGAGTCGAGATCAGCTAGCCTCTGTTGTATGTGTGCTGGGGTCTTCGGTACAGCCGAAATCGGGTGCTGCACGGTGCGGATGGGATAGATGGCAAGGGGCTGGTCATTGGTGGTGTTTGCTAAGGATTACTCGTGTCAGTTCACGGAGTCTAAATTAATCCAGTTGTCATGCGTCTCGATCTCTGGAAACACAGACTAAGTGGCAACCACCATTTGATACAGCTATCAAAATAAATTTTGATGCTGCAGTTTTGAACACAATCAGTCTGCAGGTATTGGTGTAATAGCAAGGAATATAGATGGAGCTATAGTTGGGTGGAGACAATGGTTGGTACTTCATGTTACCGACCCGACTATTGTGGAAGCCATCACAACAGCTGTATAGTTGACTTTGCAGTTGAGCAAGGGTGGTGATCAGTTCAGGTGGAAGGCGACAATGAGTTGGTTGTTCAAGCCATCAATTCTCGTGACTACTGTCGAGTCAAACTAGAGTTCATTTTGTTTGAGTCTTGTTCTTTTTCACATATTTTGAGAGTTAGCTCATAATTTGGCTAAACATAGTGCTGGGAATGCGGAAGGCACTGGAGAACTTGAGCTATAGCCCGCTTTTCTATTCTGATAGAAGCATGATGTATTTTGAAGGCTTTGGCCTATTATGAATGAATGAACTCTTTCTCCTCAAAAAGAATTTTTTTTTTAAAAAAAAAAGATTGGGTCTGTCAGATTTCTTCAAGTTAGATTTATTTTCTTCCATTCTAACTCCTATTTTGGAATAAGAAGATAGACTGATTTAGATAGATGAAACAGCTGTAGTTCTCTGTTGTGTAAGTTCTGTGAATATGAGTTCCTTTGTTCCTCTGTGAATATGAGTTCCTTTGTGCAACTTGCAACTTCCAAATGGTTGTTGTTTAAGTGGTTTCTAACTCAACTATTTTTTGATGAATTTTTCTCTGTGGAGGTGATCAGGAATATTTTCCCTCAAGTAGCCCTGGATAATACTTAAGTTTGCAGGTTATTGCGTGAGCTAATTGGGTTTACCCAGTGCACACCCTAAGAGGTAGTGGCTGCGGGTTCCCAATTTTTTAAAAAAAAAAAAAAATTATTATACATACTCGCATGGATGTTGAAGAATTAATCTAGAATGCCAAATAAGTATGGTAAACATTGGATTTACACATTGCTTAATTGAGGAACATGTTGAACTATAGAAAATGACAATAAAATTTGGACAATATTCAAAATATCAACAAAAATAACTTGCTCCCTCCGTCCATCAAGAAGTGCACCATTTTGTCATTTTAGACGTCTGCTTAATAATGTCAATTTTCAAAAAATGAATATTTTTATTAATTTTAAAATCACAGACTCATACCCCACTTGTACTATACACCCTCCGTCTCACGAATAGTGGTACATTTTGTTATTTTGAGCGTCCCGGTACAAGTGGTATATTTCCATTAATGGAAAAATTGTATCTCACTCACCAATTCTTTATTATTTCTATTTCTTTTTTTTTTTTCAATATTTTAATTCACTCTCTTTTACATTTATCACCCACTTACCACTATATCAATATAATATTTATATTTATCTTAATACTCTATTGAGTTTCTTAAATAATGTATTCAAATCCAAATGTACCACTTAACTTTTTTTTTTTGAATAGGCAAAATATTATTAATACTAATTTAAAAATGTACAATAATTGCAAAAGATTTGCACCAAAGGGTCTCAACCGAACTGAAATGACTCACCCGCCAAAATACCACTTAACTTAACGTGAGACGGATGGAATATATCAATATACTATCACAATTCAACCCAATTGTATTATTTTACTTTTAACTTACTACTCCAATATATCACACTTGTAATATATCTTAATATTTTAATCACTGTCTAAAAATTTGTGTAAAAGGCAAAAGGTGCACTTCTTGACGGACGGAGTGAGTAAGTGTCTAGATACGAGAAAATCTCAAGTCTTTTGAACTAAAACGACATTGTAAAAATGATATATATACATGAAAATAAAGTTATGTGTACTTAGTATACATATATGTCAAATAAATTACAATTAACACCGTGAAAATATATGCTTGTCGCGCGTAGAAAAAAAATCTCAGCGCCTTTTTCACTCACTTTAATTCTCTCTCTAAAACCTCTCTCCAATCTCTTACTTTTTGTTCATCACTTTTCCCAATTTAGAACCCTATTTCTTCTCTTTTTGCCGCCTGGCCATGGTTACCTGATTCAGTCAGCTTATTCGTTTTCTTCTCCGGCAGCGTCTTGCTGCCAGTCTTCTTGAGTGTCCTTGCTCGTGCCCTAGTCATACATCATGTCTACGGTGGCTCAATCTGGGTCTCTTTCGTCTTTGCCAATGATCTCCTCTGATGCTAGTCTGAATGTGTCTAGTCCTTTGTTGCGATATGTTAATCCTAACATTGCTTCAACGTCTCGAATGGGTGGCTCTGTCCCGAGTCCTGCAGATGGTAGTAACATCAACAATGGAAGTATGGTAAGGAATGAAGTTACTAACACAGAAAATGAGTGTGCTACTACTTTTGCTGCAATAGTTCGGTCTACTCCGGAATTGTCTCCCGCTCTCCTGGGTAAGGCGCCAACTTCTTTCATGGATATTGGATCTGGTCCTCCAAAAATCATTGCTCCAAAGAACAAATTTACGGTAAATGGTATTCCTGCTATTTCTTTCTCTGCTCAAGAAATATCTGTGTTGGCATCTCCTTTTTCTCTGACTTTAGTTGGCAAGTTTTCTGTAAAAGAACCCCCTTTGATTGGAGCTGTGGTAGCTGATTTCAAAAAAATAAGTCTTAAAAATGGATTTAACATCAGTTTCCTGGATAAGAGACACTTAATAATTAGGCTAAACTTGGAAGAAGACTACACAAAATTGTGGCTCAAAGGATCTTTATTTATAGCTGGTAGTGCTCTCAAACTTGTTAAGTGGTCTCCGGAATACACCCCCGATGTTGATTCGCCTTTAGTTCCTTGTTGGATTACATTAAAAAAACTGCCAATTATGCTGTTTCATAGTGAGGCTCTTTTTGAAATTGCTAAACTTATTGGTACTCCTTTGAGAATGGATCAAGCCACTGCACAGAAAACAGTTTTCAACAAAGCTAAGTTATGCATTGAAGTTGATGCATCTACACCTCCCCCAACCTCTCTTTGGTTAGATTTAAATGGAAAAGGATATGAAATTGAAGTAGTTTATGATGAATATCCTGACTTTTGTTCTCACTGTCACAAATTAGGGCATAATCTTCTGCATTGCTTTGTAAAGAACCCTGCATTGAAAACTTGGGGTGTTCAAGGAACATCGGACCCTCATTCTGTTCTTAATGATACAGAGGTTGGTGGGGCTGATGGCCCACCCCCTCTTGTTGGTGATAATAATAATGTGGAGCAAGCGCATGTTGTAGATTGTGTTCCTGCAGGTAGGAGACCTAGAAGGAGAAGGGCAACTCTTGATGTCTATGGCAGGCGTGTAAATAATAGAAGGGGTAATGTTGCTAGAACTGAAGTTGTAGCAAATAATGTTGAGCCAATTGGTGCTGGTGCTGCTGATAAAGAGCCCCCTGTTATAAATGAGACCGTTACATCTACTCCATCTGATACTGAGGCTGTGTTTGAAGAAGAGATCACTGAGAATAATAGATACTCAGCACTTGTAGACAATGACGAGGATGTATATGGTGATGCTGATCCTCTTGGGTATAGTGGTGATATGCCACTTTCTGGTGTTCCTAATAGTTCTAGCTCTGACGCCTTATTTGTTCCTATGAGCATGGATGCAGGAGTGCCAGAAAATTCTCATGCTGCTAGAAAATCTCCTTCTAATGTGCAAGAGGAAGTTGGGGGAGTGGGTGCTGAAATCAGGGATGCCTCTCTTACCATCTCCAGTAATAATTTTGGTTCCTCTAACAATTTTTCTACTCAACTGATTGAGCCTACTGTTTTGCAGGAAAATAGAAGAAACTCCTTGGATAGTGGACATGGATATGGAGGCAGAGGTGCTATGCAAGCTTTGAGAGGTAGAGGCCTTAGTGCCACTTATAGTGGCAGGGGCAGTGGGACAGATATCTTAGGTAGAGGTATGGCTCTGCAGGCTAACACTAGAGGTATTACTGGCAGTAATAATACTATAAATGATGCTAGATATAATAATGTTACACTAAGAGCTTCTACTTCTAATGGTCATGTCCCTAGGAGAAGGGTAAATCCAGGTGGTACCCCAGCTTAACCCTCTCAATGATTTGTAAAATATGGAATGTTAGAGGAGTAGGTAATGCTAATACTCAGCAAATGTTATGGTATTCCAAAAATTATGAAAAAATAGATATTCTAGCCTTATTAGAACCTTTTGTGGCTCTTGATAGTGTATATTTCTGTAGAAAGTTAGGATTTTCTTCAGTTGTATCTAACCGCAACAATAAGATCTGGCTTTTTTGTGCTGATGGCTATCTTTGTAATGTGATTGAAGATACTGAACAAGTGCTCACATGTAAGATCTCTTCTGTAACCATTCCTTGTGATGTTTATATCTATGTGGTGTATGCTAAATGTTCTAGGAGTGAGGGGTATATCTTATGGGATGCTTTATGTGCTAGGTCTGCTCTTGCTTCTCCTTGGTTAGTTGGTGGTGACTTTAATGTTATTACTTCTACTGAGGAGAGGTTTGGTGGCAATCCTCCTGATCTAGGAGGCATGGCTGACTTTGCTTCT
>JAYMSL010001161.1:0-18430 GCA_036897195.1 Plantago coronopus
ATTGTACTCATTAATAAAATATCTCATGGGCTCATGCCCGTGATTCCCAAAAAAAAAAAAAAAAAAAGTTTTTTTGCTATTTAAAAAACTTTTCATTAAAATTGAAAATTTTCCTTTGTATTTGGTTCAGTATCTTAAAAGAATGGAAATATTTTGAGGTTTTAAATTTTGAAGGGAAAAAAACTTTAACACATGCTTAAATAGGAAGCACGGATTTGATTTGAGGGTGGGGTGCTGAACTGTATAAAATTTGTGTATTTCAATATACCACATAAAAGGATGGCAGAAGCTGTCATCATGTAGGCTACTCATTTATAGACCACATAAAAGGATTTGGACATTTTTCAGAGGACTTGTTAGAAAACTCTCATCCATGCATATAGATGCATAATCATGCACTTTTATTTGGTGGTGGGCTGAGGTTCTATGAAGATAGACGACAAATATATACACTCCTGGAAGTTGCATACATTTATAGTCAATATTAATGGGAACACATAGTTCCAATAAGTTCCAAATTTGAGAATTTCCCTTTCTATTTGTTTCAGTATCTTAAACGAATAGAAACTGTTGAGGTTTTGCATTTTGAAGGTAAAAAACAACTTAAACGCATGCTTAAATAGAGAAAATCATGAATTTGATTCGAGGGTGGGGTGCTGAATTGTATGCCACACTATATCCTAAAATTTGTGTATATTTATATACCACATAAAAGGGTGCGATAAGTTGTCAACATGTTGGGTACTCATTATGAACTTTTCTAATATTTGATATTCTAGACGTTATTGTAGTTTGTAAACTGAAGATGGGAATCGGGAATGTGTCTTCTTTCTTTTGGTGTTTGTTATTAGAGGAAGGGTATAGGAGGGCATTGCCTCAGCAGAGATTTATAGAGAGTCATCACTGAAGGTATAGGGAAGGCATGAGATATACAAAAGCCTATCTGTGAGCAATGTTATGCATATGTACTCCCACATCCCAAATTAGAAGTTCAGAGATGGGTGTGGTCATGGAATTTAAGATAGCATGTAAAGAATGATAGTGTTTTTTTGGTGGGGGAGGGGGTTGTTTAAATAAGCAGTATGTGTGATGTAAAGGTAGTGCTATGTTCGGAAATGGATGTTGAGTTTCTAACAGACGATTTAAATGGAAAAGTTTTGTGCCCTCAGTTTTTACCATCCATTGAGCTGCTTACCGACAATGCTTGGAGTGAGTAAATGCTCTTATCCCCACTTAGCTTCTTTGTATCACTCAAAACAAAGCCACATAGGATAGGAGCAGGAGCGGGCAGAGGTAATGCTTGTGCTAGGACTGTTATAGTTCTAACATTGTCACATAAGTTTATTTGTACGAGTGGCGGAGAGTTTAGATTGTCATTTAGCCGGCGCGAGTTCGATTCCTCTCAACCTTATATTGTTTCATGTTTTACCATCCCCTTATACTTTTATACTCCTTGTTTCTTTTTTAAATCAACATTGTGTCATGCCATTTGTGACATCTTACTGTTAACATCTTACTTGTTTTCGATCTATTTTTCTTACTCTTTTTGCTATTCCATCTCTTCTTTCTTTTCCTGCTCCTTTTCATTCTTATTCTATTTCTTTTCCTTTTGTTATTAGTCTTTTTTCTTAAATAAGATTATTTCTCTCTTCATTACTTTTTCTACTCCATCAGTTTATTGAGTTGTCTCCACCATATTATGTTTTCCTAAATTATATAAAATTTTTTTAAATAAATAAATAAACTTCTCACTGAAAATATATGGAATTTGATTAATTTTAAGCGAAAATGTCAATAGTTCATAAATTTGGCATTATCCATTGGGTTATTAGAAAGATGTGTTAACGACAGTCGCCACTATAGAATTTATACATACTATAATTAGTCACGCGTTAATTTCAATCCTGGCTCCGCCCTAGATAGGAGATTGTTAGTTGCACTCAAAATGGTGCCATAAAGCCTCCCAGAATGATAGTAACTTGGGGTGGGAATTCCTATGCTTTTCCAATTGCGTAAGAATATAACCAGTTCGTGAATTGGGGATCCCTGCCTCTCAACCTCACATCCCCTACGTTCACCTCTGTATGATCAGATTGGTATGACTTGCTTTGTATATTACTAGGCGACTACTGCTTATGAAGCAAATTACTCGGTTGTTAATTTTAAAGATGTTTATATTGAATGTTGCTGCCTGCTGGTTCCTATCAGCTACCAAGTCTAATTAATGGATTTTTCTCATGCAGCAACCATGCAAGTAAACTCTCACAAGCCACCCGAGTCTCCTCAATATGATGGGAGAGCTGGGGAACATGGAAAAAGTAGTGGAAAACAGCATGTTGGAGAAGAAGGTCCCTCTGGATATGCACCAGGTGAACCGAAAGGAGACCGCCAAAATCATTTGGTGAGAGATGCATCTCATCCGCATAGATCCGAATCGTTTCCTTCTGAATTCCCGGCTATTCGGCCAGGCGTAGCGGCAGATCTGAAATTTGGAGGTAGCGGCTCCTATCCGAACCTCCCATGGGTTTCCACTACTGGCCCGGGCCCAAATGGAAAGACGATATCTGGTGTAACTTATAGGTACAGTCATACTCAAATAAGGATTGTATGTGCTTGCCATGGGACCCATCTTTCCCCTGAAGAATTCATACGACATGCCAGTGAAGAAAATGGAAGTCGTGAATCGGGGCCTGGTTTGGGATCTTTCCCAAGCAGCAATCCTGCAGCCTCAGCTCAGAGCTGATTCCAGAAATGAAGCTCGTGATTGCTCTGGTTCCCCGAATAAATGTTGGCCTCTGATGCAAGTAAGACTGCCAGCAACTATGGCCAATTAATAATTCGGCATCTACCATATATTTCTTGTTATGTAACTAGTTCTTATCAGTATGTTGTGTGTTGTAGTTTTGATTTATCAGCATATTTCATGTCAGAGTTTGTTTTTGGTTGCATTTGGCAATATGACCATAACACTGTTTAAGTAGCTTTGCTTGTTGGAGGCTTTCTTGGCCATACTTTATTGTCATTCCATACTTTATAGTGATGATGTTGTTGCTAGATTATGTCAGAGGATACTGCCTTGGAGATGCAGTTGCGGTGGTCTCATAATTGAGTATCTCGTAGTTATAATCTAGATTATGCCGAGGATTTCATTCTTTTGTGGTGGTCTCAGAATTGAAATACGCTGGAGAGAGTATTGTTTATAGCTCAGTTCAGCATTTTGCTGGTAGTGCCAACAAAATTGTTGCAGGTTGTTGGAAACTCTAGGAAATAGGTGTTCTGAACTTCTGATAACTGATGTTGTAAATTTAGTATAGGTAAAAGTTCTAACATGCTGCTTATAATTACTTGGTGCCATATCTGGTTGAATCTGCTAGTGTTTGTGAAAGGTAGATAGAGCCTATGGCTAGATTATCAGATTGGTTTAAACATGTGCTTCTGTTTGTTGGTTTTGATTCCGTGACCAGTGCGTTTAGATCATGACCTGCTCCTGAACACCGTTGGTGTTTCGTATTACTAGCGATGTGGCACATCATTGGCCAGATCTAGTTCAAGTTTATCTTTGCTCCCTTCTCATAGCGATTGGTTTCTGTCTTACGCACTTTTGGACGCACTGTTAGGGGGATCTTTCAACAGTGTTTTCCCTCTAGCAGGCTTGAACCTGACAGACCTTATATATGTCAGTAAGTTTGCATCTAGTTCATGTTCATAAGAATCATAACAATGAGCATGTTCAGTAGTAAAAGAAAATTTAAAGGATAATGAGCGGTAAACAGAGGCAAATTTAGAAGATAAAGAACCCTAAACTGAAACAAATTCTAAGTCCTGGCAGAAAGTTTTCCGCAGTTTCTTTGACAACAAATTACTCTTAAGTCTTAATCGACATTCAGGAAATCTGAATTTTTAAGGAGGGAGTAGATTACTCTTACTTAGAGGGAGTAGATTAATGACTGTAAGAGTAAGATTACCCACTCTTAAAGTGAACCCTAGTGGGTAATTCTTGTAAAGAGAAAATTACATACACATCCCCTACTAGATGTCCTCATCACAATTTAGTCCTCCTTATCACAGCAATAACAGTTTAATACTTATTGTTTATAAACAATTACATATAGGTCCTATTTCATCATACAACCAAACAATCCTTTACTTTTTGATTAACTTGTAATTTATACAGTTTAGTTTTCTTATTTTTCCACCCATACCTTGTTTTTATTTACATAAATTAAATTATAAAATTAACCTGAAACGTTCGACTATTGTTTCACTCACCCAAAAATATATATATACATATACACACAACTGTAATAATAGTATTTGTATTAGGAACTGAACTAAGCTGAACACAACTGAAATCTTAGTGTACTATTTCTTTAATTCTATATTTTTTCAAAATATAATTAAAACGTTTGACTAATACTCTAATAGTATTATATATATTAATCCTAAACATCAAAAATATCAATCATAGCACTAAACTCATCTTTGTTTGAGAATAAGATGGATCAGATTGTTTTAAAACATAAAAAATAATATTGTGTGGAGGGCTTTGAGCTACCGGGGTCTCGTTGTACTCTTTTTCCTCTATGGAGTTTTGTCTCAATTGGGTTTTCTCCATGGAAGTTTTTAAGGAGGCAAGGGGCTTAGGGGTCGTCTTTGCTCATAGCCGAGGAGGAGGGAGGAGAAGGTGTGAGGCATTGGTTCTTTCGGAAAAGTGAGGCAGTTGATGCTAAACTTTCACTTGTATATTCATTAAACACTAAATCATAATAAGAAATCTTTTTGCTGTTTCAAAAAAATATATATTATATATAAACAAAATATTGCAAGGAGCATATAAGATAAATATCATTAACTTTTCATTTTACAAAAAATTATGTAAAGGTTTTAAGATAAGGGTTAAAATTTAATTTTAGAAAATACTTAGGGGAGCAAAAGAACAATATTAATCATTAAGAATTCAAAATGTTATAATTAATAAGCAAATATAGAAATGATAAAGGTTTTACTATAATGGTTAATTTGGCATTTGTGGATACATAGGAACAACCTCAACTTCAACAATGAAAGGATCAAGCCGGAAGTTATTGCGGAGAAAATCAAGGTGAGTATATGGTTTTGGTTCAAAGGTAAAGGATTTTTGAAAAGTTATAATAATTCATCGAGCTGGTTCTTGGAACCTACTTTATGTCTTTCCTCGGAATAGTCGCTGCTGGTTTTTTGCTATGTAATTGCAGGTAAAGAGCAGTTGGAATCCAAGTCATGAACGCAGAGCCAGGTCAAGTAAAGAAGCAAAATCTGGAGGTTTAGGTTGGAGCAAGTTGTAATATGCAGGGGCCCTGGTTATTGCAACAGTCAAGCAGGAACATAACGGCTGGAACAAGAAAGTAAGGCTATACAATTATAACAGCCGAAGGGAACTGACAGTACATTTGGAAGCTCGGTGTCAACGTCTTTATGTTGAATGATGTTGGTTCTAGAAATTAGAGAATTTAGGAGTTTGGACTATCCATTTGGGAGTGATCGGGCAATAGATTTAGCGTAGATTGTATTAGATCGATTATTTGTAATATGCCCTGGTTCTTGGTATGGATGCAGGTAGATTGTATTAGATACTTCTTTGTATGGTTGAGGTGGATTTTTGGACTTTCGATATTTGTTGTGCTCTTTTTTCCTACGAGGGATTTTGTCCCAAGTGGGTTTTCTCCTCGGAGGTTTTTAAGGAGGCAGAAATTGTCGGGTTCGTTGAGTCCAAAGTCAAGGTGGAGGGAGTCGGTTAAGTGAGGTCTTGGTGATAACCGTGTGCGAGGCATTTTATGCTTAGCCACATGTACATATTACATAATCTATAAAAATTTTGCCGTTTCAAAAAAAAAAAAAAAAACTATAATGGTTAATTGAAAATATTAATCATTAAGTAGAATATTAACAAGATTAAAATTATATGTACTGAATTTTATAAATTTGATGTACAATTAAACAAACAAACTATAAGGCTTATTTGGTTGTCGAAACTCAAATTTGGAATTGTCTTCAAAAAGTCAACAAAAAGGTGGATCTTGGACTTGACTGTAATTGTTGGCGTATGAGGGACCAATATGTAATTATAAAATTTAAGAGGGGGTGTGAACGTAACGCGCCCCATATATATACTTGTACTCTTGGTGGTCTTCCATTTTTCGTAGTAGTAGTCGCTGGTTTTCCATCATATTGGTGTCAAAGTATTCTATCTGTCAATTAAGAAAATATGCATCATATGTATGAAGATAAAGAGTATTTAATAATTTAAATTAGTATGTAAAATTCGAATTACCACATCGCCTTTGAATATTGCCGTTGCATAGGCGGATTTATGACTTCCTAAAAGATAATGTATGATTTTTGTAATTATGTAGTCACGATCAACAATGTATTTTCTGCTAAAGAATTCTTCTTGAAAGCAATTAATAAATAAATACAATACTTAACATAAGAATAATTATAAGTAATAAATTTAGATAATAATTAGAATTGTATTACCAGGAATTTCCTGTAGTGTAATTCTGGATTTCACTCTCTGAAACATATACCGAGAAATGCTCGTTCGTAAGGTTTTGGTTCTCTCCAGGAATCTCGTGGGATTATGAAGAGGTTGATTTTTTGTGGAAGTTTGGCTCTTTATGTACGTGCTTGTATTTCTTCTGTCTGTTGAATAAGAAGATGATGAATTTATATAATAGTTATACCTAATTGTATATTTGAATAAATTTTGAAGGAAGTATTACTCACGTAGGCATCATGTTTCCACAATCTAGTACGCAATTAGTAGCGACTCTAAACATGATCTTGACTTGAATGTCGTGCGGTATCATGTTTATGATTAATATGTCACATGGCACGAATGTCCAATGGAAGAAAGTAATACGTCCCTGACTTCCTTGTCAAGATTTTCAAGTTTCACTTTCCGCTGGCTTTTACCGTTGGTATGCTAGAGTTTTTCTTTTTATGTTTTGGCCTTTAATTTAAATAATGATTTGCTTTATATAATATTAAAAACACGAGATAAATAAGGAATACGAATTTCATTAGAATTAGGATTCAGCCTAATACGAATTTCATTAGAATTAGGATTCAATAAAAGACATAACAACAAAAATAAAATGCGAATTTCAGTAGAATTAGAACTCAACAAGAGACCTAGCAACAAATGTTTCTGACTGGCCGCTTATTATAAAGGATAATATAAAAAGCAAATTACCTCATTTCTATTAATTTTCTTTCTTTCAACAATTTAACTTTAAAAATGAAAAGAAATGATAGTTGTTCGGTAAAACATTGTTACAACTTTATTACGCATATTAACTCCCCACATTATGAAATATTTTTTTTTTTTGGAAACGGTAACAAAATTTATTATTACTATAATATGTACAAGTGTGGGTTTCGTATTAACTGCCTTGCCCACTAATTGTTTCATATTCGTTTAATTATTTTTAATTACATATATTTTGAATGTATTTATTTTACATGATATTAGTAGTTACTTAATTATAGTAAGTAACAAATTATATTAATATACATACGAAAGATTTAAAATTTTGAGCAAAATAATATTCAATACTAATTAAATATTAACTTATAAAAAATAAATGGTGTGTTTAATATTTAAGAAATTAAAGTGCAAAAAAAAATAATTTACATTACTTTCCTTATTTTAAATCACCAGGTTTTTTTTAACCCTTTATTTAACTAGTTAAGCAATTATCCAAATAAACATGTTATCAGATGAGGTCCAGTTGCGGTGAAGGAGAGTGTGGTACACTCTCCAACGGAGGATGGTAAATGGCCAAAAACCCCTCATAATTTGCATCAATTGATATATATAACTACTCCCTCCGTCTGCCAAGAAGTGCTCCATTTTGTTATTTTAGACGCCCGCTTAAAAATGTTACTTTATTAAAAATGAAAAAGTTTTTATTCGTTTTAAACCGCACACTCATACCCCAATTGTACCATATATAAATATACTACCACAATTCAACCCCACTTGTACAATTTTACTTTGCATTTACTACTCCAATATACCCTACTTGTACTATATCTCAATATTTTATTCTCTATTTAAAAATATGTGCAAAAAGACAAATGGTGCACTTCTTAACAGACGGAGGGAGTATATGTGATTATTTGTATGCATTCATATAGTAATAAATATATATTACTTTTGCACTACTTAATTATGATTTATCGGTAAAAGGGCAAGCCATTCTCAACATTTATATTTAATCGTTTGTAGATATATCTTCAAGAACCCGGCTTTAACGATTGTAGTTAATTTTATGAACATATCATTTCTTAACTGTCGATGGAACGAGAAAACATAAAAAGCAACTCTGGTAATAGAGTCACTACATGAACTTCTGCTATGGTAAAAGACTCACTACATGAAATTCACATGAATAAATATATTTAAAAAAAAATAAGTTGGGTAACAAGGGTTGTATTTATTCTTAATTGTTTTGATTTTGGTAGTTGACACAATTAAGATTAAAACATGATGCGCTTTTTCTTCAGCTCATTATTGATCATTTGTTCAACTGACTCCCTATCATCTTTTACCCATGATTTGAAGTTGCATGTTTGTTAGCAATACGCTATTACAGGGCTATTGAATCTGTGTTGATGTGCTCTGAGTCATGCTATGATGTAACATTGCCAAACTAGGTGGGAACTTAATATTCGGTGTGCGATGTTACCGTGTATCGGGTAAAGTATATTATAGCTGAAATCCTTGCATATGGTTGGTTGTAACAAAAAAATACTATAACCACTTGTTGAAGTGGGGTTAATGTACGAAAACCAACGGAAATGCGGTGTGTTATTAGGCTTCTATACATGTCATTAGAATGTTGATGAAATAATAGGATACTCGGTTCTTGAAGTCGGTGAAGGGATCGTGCCATTGAAATTGTTAAAAAAAGATGCGTAATATTGATTTCCCACTTGTTGAGTTACTGGAATTTGTGTTTGTTGAATCAACAATGAATTCGCAATAATGTTATATCCGTGAAGTCCAAATAATCAGATTTTAGATAGTTGGGATGTGTTGCAACAGGCATCGCATTTTACTGCGACAGGTCTGATTGACAAGTGTCATGTGATCATTTTCTGGAGTATCAATTCTTAAGTGTAACTCGGACAAAGAACTATTCGTAGCAGAAATTTGTTAATGTTGTTAAAAATGAACTCTAAGAAAAAAGTTAGTATTTGATGTGACGTAATTTTTAGACTTTTCTGGTGTAGTAAGTTCTGAATATGTTTTACAAGAAATAAATTTTGTACGTCATAAAACATTTTATGCTGGTTTAAAGGATAGGGTGATATAAATCATTCGGGGTGTAGCGCCTCCTATGGTACTTGTACGCATCTCATGCCTGGCCTATGCAGTCATTATTTACCACATCTGTGTAATTAAGGGGTAGGTTAATTTTTTGTGATGTGTGGTGATAAAAAGATTAATATTGATGTTAAAATATTGTTTTAGTGTGTGTGTGATAACTTCATTATTTGGTAATAGATAAAGTCTTGTGGGATATTAAAAAATAGAAAGTGAATAAAGATTTGTGGAACAAATGAAGTATGTTTTTTATCGGTTCCTCTCTACATAAACCAGTTAGAGCAGGTTATACCTTTCAATTTTCATGATCTTCAAAGGAGATGAGCTTAATCATCTATCATCTATGACCCAAAAAATATTGTAATTTTATAAAAGAAACCGTTCATCACGCGTAAACAAGATTTTTCTAGTAAAAATATAATTAAGATTACTTTAGATAGAAGTAATTATATGGTTATAAAGTGAACTTGGACCAACCTTCTTTTGGATTTGACGGTATATGTTATGATCGATTCATCAAGTGTTCTTTTTTATGTGATTTGGCAAAAGGTATGGCATTGGGAGGTAGGTGTGGATCCCGTGAAGTATATAAGTTAACCTTCAGATCAGAGTAGTATATTGGTTTAGTAGAGCTGGCTCTGGACTCCTCTGTTGGTGTTGACTTACAAAGTATATTTTATACACTTTTTTTGCATTTTTTCCGCTCATATAGAGATAAGTAATTCTTTTGCCGTCTCGAAAAAATGGTTAGAAAATATTATTATCATGTGTATCGATTACTATTTGGATAATCTGGATGAGTTATAATTGTTAGTGCTTGTGCTGGCTTAAATTTTTATCGTTCTTTTGATACGGACTTATTTCGAGGTTTATAGATGACTCACTTTGAAAAATTTGATGTATGGTGCAACAATAATAATTTTAGAATTTTGTAAATTATCAGTATTATTCTATAGATAAAATAGTTTTTGTAATACCATTTACAAGTTCTGTAAAATTGATCGACTATAGTTTCTAATTTTGTGAAAACCCATTTTTAAATGCACTCTGAAGAAAAAAGCACTCTGAAACAAATGATGACATGTAAAAAGAGAACAGACGTGGCATCACGTAATTGGAGATGCTGATAAGTGGTGACTGGTGACAGGTACTGTTCTTCACAGTGGAACTGTGGAAGTCTTCCTCCCCATCAACAGGTTTTTCCAACAAAACCACTCTTCTGATTTCCCAGTGGAAATTGAAAATTAAACCCCTAATTCCAAACCCTAGCTTCTGCCATCGATCACGAACCAATAGGTGAGAATCACTCCATCATTTCTTCAATCGTGTCTATCACTGTAATCAACTGTCGGAGCTCTTGTTTGCAACAATCTGTGTGCACTTTGTCATCAAGCGTTACGGCACACTTAAGTAGAGATTGTCTGTATGCGATTACAGTAAGGATATTGGTTGCTTAGTTCACGATTGTTTTTTTGCTCTTACTTGCATTTGGGATGATTAATGTGAATAAGGATGCTAGTATTTGATTCTAGTCTCTAGAGAACTGATGATGTCTATTGATGTGTTTCAGTTGAATTTTGGTTCCGAAGTTGAACTGGTGGGTGAACTTATCAGCTTGATCAGCTAAAATTCAGAATAGAGCGACCAAATTCAGGGGGCGACTTAGCAAGGAGGTTAAACTCCTTCCAGACAGTCGTCATGGATGTAGATATTGAAGGTGGAGACGTGCCGTACGGGGAAAGGCCAAGGACATTCCCTAACATGCGTAGTAAACCTTACACACCTTTGGTATGCACTTTCTAACATGTTCATGCATTGCATTGATGATTTGCTGTACCGAACCTTGGCATATAGGAAACTTTAAACACCCGTGGCCTATACGGGTTACTAATTATGGTTTCGTGTATTGCGTTGTTGCACATAGATGTGTCCTGTATTTTATTGGATTGGAATCACTTACCAGAGGAATTCATATCTTTATTTGCCATTTTCTTACGGCAGATATTTCGTTTACTCATGAGTATAAATGTTCGAGTGCTGCTGCTTCTCCTGCTCTTTGGACTTGGTGCTATCTTTTACATTGGTGCAAGTACCTCCCCTGTCATTGTATTTGTCTTCACGGTTTGCATAGTCAGTTTTCTCGTGTCAGTATACCTGACTAAGTGGGTACTTGCTAAGGATGAAGGTCCCCCGGAGATGGTTGAGGTAGAGTACTTCTCTCCTATATGAATTCTGTTACTTCTTATTTCTATGTTTATTTTGGCCGAATGCTCATGCTATTATACTTGAGATATTCCGTCTAGAGCTTTCTCTGTTACCTTAGAACTTGGATATTTGATTAGATTTTACTGGCTCTACACTCTACTTTTAATCTTGTTGCTCTTGTGCAAACTAGTGTTTGAGCATATTCACTTTTATATTGTACACCATTTCATCAGTCACGTAGTAGTCTAATTCATTATAGAAATTATCATTGTCTTTATTTTTTGTTGTTAGGAATGTTGTTCGTGTTTTCATAGTTATATGGCTTCTTTTGTTGATCATTTTGAATAAGAAGGTCCAAAAAGTAATGTGCGTGTTACTTTGTTGAGACAATACATAGAAAAACGTTATTGAGCTGTGTATGTAGCTCATAAATTCTTTCCTTCTATATGAATGTATATGCGAAAAGGGTCTAGTCCATTGACCTTTCCAGTATAGAATGCCAATGCCTAAATGATGGAAGCATTATATAAAGACTATATGTGATTCCTTGCAGTGATATATCGAGTTATGCATAGAAAAGATGGGGAATTGGCCTTTCTCCCATGGTGAATTAATTGATTCGTCACGGGCATTCATTTCTGTGCCTAATATCATTCCTCTATTTTGCATGTGTCAAGATTTTTTGATACACTAATTGAGAGATCATTTCTGTGTCTTGACCCTGTCGTCGTACTTGCTAGATATCAGATGCTATACGTGATGGTGCTGAAGGTTTTTTCAGAACCCAGTATGGAACTATCTCAAAGATGGCAGTTCTGCTGGCATTTGTGATCCTCTTCATATACTTGTTCCGGAGTACAACTCCACAACAAGAAGCGTCTGGTTTGGGGAGGTAAAATTGATAGTCCTGCTCTATACTATATAGTATCTTTACATATGCTCCATGGATACATGTGGGAACCAAGAGCAGCAAAACTTACTGTGGCCTAAATTCAACATCAGAGTTTGTAACAAAAAATTCCATTTGATCATACAGGGTTACTTCTGCATATATTACTGTTGCATCTTTTTTACTTGGGGCACTTTGTTCTGGTATTGCTGGATATGTTGGAATGTGGGTCTCTGTTCGTGCAAATGTTCGAGTCTCAAGTGCTGCGAGACGATCTGCAAGAGAGGCGTTGCAGGTTCTAATTTATCTATACTTTAAAGTTAGGGAAGCTGGATGTGAATTTATTTTACAAACCTCCTTTTCATGTATAGATTGCTATTCGTGCCGGTGGTTTTTCTGCTTTGGTGGTTGTTGGAATGGCTGTTATCGGTATAGCAATACTGTATGCCACCTTTTATGTCTGGTTGGGAGTGGATTCACCAGGTTCCATGAAGGTTACCGACTGTATGTTGTCACCTTCTCACTTAATGAGTTCAACTTCTGCTTGTTCTCTTTTGCGTCACATATATGTTAATAGCTGTTCTGCTAAACATGGCTTCCACCTTTCCCATCTCAGTGCCTCTCCTTCTTGTTGGATATGGCTTTGGGGCATCATTTGTTGCACTTTTTGCTCAGTTGGGTGGAGGAATATATACAAAAGCTGCTGATGTTGGAGCTGACCTAGTTGGGAAAGTGGAGCAGGGCATTCCTGAAGATGACCCGCGTAATCCTGCTGTTATAGCTGATTTGGTATAAAACCCTAAATTGTACTTCTATACATCTGTTGATAAATTTTGTCGCTGTTTTCTGTTTTCTTGTGATTAAACAAAGTTTTCCTATCTGATAAATTTATTCTCATATTTTTCTTACTGCACCTGTATTTTTGTTGGTAATTTAACAACCCATTGCATCTAACTAACTGCTCTCTGATTTGATCTTATGCTTATGAAAGGTTGGAGATAATGTTGGTGATTGTGCTGCTCGAGGTGCGGATCTTTTTGAAAGTATTGCTGCAGAAATAATCAGTGCTATGATACTTGGTGGAACAATGGCTAAACGCTGTAAAATTGAAGGTGTGTACTTGTTTTCTGATTTGCATATATGATCTGAAAGTTGAAACCATTTGGCTATGATACTGTTGCTCTATTATTCTGTATTCTCTTAATCTTGCCCCTTTATTTACTATATTAGTCAGTCTAACTTCTATTAAGTTAGTACTCGGCCGCACAATTTTGTTAAATGTTCGCCTCTTATATCTGTTGAACCCCAATGTTTTTGACGTATTTGCAATTCTCTCCAAATGCATGGCAGCGTAGCTGCTGAAAAAAACCATAGGCCAATTTGAACTAGCTGGAGTTGGTCAGAAAATGGCACCATTTTTACACCGGCACCTCACATTCAACGAATCCGATATATTGTATTATTGTTGTCACGAAGTTTGGATTGTGATACTGAACCACGTTAATATAATCAAATAGTCAATGTTCTTCTTTCATTTTGACCATTTAAGTTGGATGTTAAGATAAGATATAACATCTAGCTGATATCATTGGGCAACCCGTCATTAAGGGCTTGACATAAACTAAGAGCAACTTTTACCAATGGTCTTTTGTTGGGATTTAGTAAGTCTGGATTCTGGAAAGAAAACAGATTGCCTAGTTTGATTTTCTGATTACATTGACTGCAGTTATATAACTATTTAGTGATCTGGCTTGTTTTCTTATGATGCTACACGATATATCGATGGTTTTTACCTGAAAACTTGTTATTTCTCTGGCGAGCTAGATCTGATTGATCCTGATATTTATCATGTTTACACGCAGATCCATCGGGCTTCATTCTGTTTCCTTTGGTTGTTCATTCATTTGACCTGGTGATATCAACAGTCGGAATATTTTCTATTCGGAACACACGGAGCTCCACGGCCATTGGTGTTATGGAGGATCCCATGGCAATTCTTCAGAAAGGATATTCTATAACAATTGTATTAGCTGTCTTGACGTTTGGATTGGTAATATTTTAATCTTCTCGTATACCATATCACTCCATACTCTCTAACTTAGAAAATAATTATAAATTATGCCTCTCAAGTGCTTTTTCATCATACTTATCTGAATTTTCCACATGTGTGCGGTTATGTGTTAATTGGTCTATTGTCTACCTGCCCAATTGGTTGATGGTTGGCTGATGCTTTTGTGTCTGCAGTCCACTCGCTGGATGCTCTATACGGAACAAGCACCTACAGCCTGGTTGAATTTTGCATTATGCGGTTTGGTCGGGATCATGACAGCTTATGCTTTTGTTTGGATAACACAATACTATACTGATTACAAGCATGAGCCTGTGCGTACATTAGCGCTTGCTAGCTCCACTGGCCATGGAACAAATATAATTGCTGGAGTTAGTTTGGGTCTTGAGTCAACAGCTCTGCCTGTCATTGTAATAAGCATAGCAATTGTTTCTGCATATTGGCTGGGCCAGACTTCTGGACTTGTTGACGAGTCTGGAAGTCCTACTGGTGGATTGTTTGGTACAGCTGTTGCGACTATGGGAATGCTAAGTACTGCAGCTTATGTGCTTACTATGGATATGTTTGGTCCAATAGCTGACAATGCAGGTGGAATTGTTGAAATGAGTCAGCAGGTACTGTGTAAAATCTTACATGGTTTAACTTTTACTATACATTGTAGTAATAATTCACGCAATATACATATTTTTTGTGGCAAATACCAATCTCAGCCTGATAGTGTTCGTGAGATCACTGATGTTCTTGATGCGGTCGGTAATACTACAAAAGCTACCACAAAGGGATTTGCAATTGGATCTGCAGCACTTGCATCTTTCCTTCTGTTTAGCGCTTATATGGATGAAGTTGCTTCTTTTGCAAATGTACCTTTTAATCAAGTAAGAGCTTCATGTTGTGAAATTTTCACTTTGTATCCTCGTTTACTTCTCTTTCATGGGAGTTATCGGTGAAGTTTAGTGATGGTGTGCTATCATATTGCATTTGGTAAATAGTTTCTCTTTTGAACTTGTTAGGTTGACATTGCAATCCCTGAAGTCTTCGTTGGTGGACTTTTAGGATCTATGCTTATATTTCTATTTAGTGCATGGGCATGTTCTGCTGTTGGTAGAAGCGCCCAAGAAGTTGTTAATGAAGTTAGAAGACAGTTCATTGAGAGGCCAGGCATCATGGTATTTGTTATTACTGCTCTAGGCTTTAATGCTCTACTTGAAATCCCTTTCCAGTCACCAGGATGCGAAGCTCATCATAAAATTTGTTGTAGGATTACAAGGAGAAACCAGACTATAGTCGATGTGTATCCATTGTCGCATCTGCTTCTTTGAGGGAAATGATAAAACCTGGAGCATTGGCCATCATATCACCTATAGCTGTTGGTAAGTGTTAAGTTTTGGGATTCTATAACATATCTCCTAAACAATGCTTAAATAAAAATAGGATGTGCAGTGTATATTTTGTGTTTTTAAGAAGACATGATCATAGATTGATGAATTTAGAGATATGACATTCTGAACTTGTGATTAATTTTATTTGCAAATTTTTTCGGTACCTGCACTTGTATATCCCAGATTGCTCTCAAATTAGTACTCGTGAAGATTCTTCCTCTCTCTGTTTGATAGTAACATACTAACATTAGCCTCTCATGCCTCCTGTGTTCAAAACCTATAACTGAACGGGATTCTCACTAGTTTTAGAAGTTTCATGTATTTTGGTTTTATGTTTCTGTTAGGATAGTCTTTCTCTGCAACTTTTGCCATCACGAATTTCAGTTTTCATAAATCAAATATTTAAATACAACTGTATTGCATTCTGTAAGGTTTTCTATTCCGGGTGCTGGGCTACTATACGGGTCATCCGCTGCTCGGGGCAAAAGTTGTTTCCTCTATGTTGATGTTTGCTACTGTTTCTGGTATCCTCATGGCACTTTTCCTCAATACTGCTGGAGGTGCCTGGGATAATGCGAAAAAGTACATTGAAACTGGTGCTTTAGGAGGGAAAGGAAGTGACTGCCATAAAGCTGCTGTTACTGGTGATACGTAAGTTTTCCTTTTTTTCCAGTGTCCTCCATGACGTTTTATTACCTTTGTTGTTATACGCTTACTTTCATCTATCATTATTGTGTTTATTATTGAGAATGTGCTTCGACCTGTCAAGAATTACACTCATGAGTATGAATACAAAACTAATTTGAGGGAAGATTAATCAATGTCTACGTCCACTCTTTTCATGCCCTATCCCGTGAGAGTAGCAAGTCACTATTTTTGTTGCTGGTGGGGATTGAACTCACGTTCCCTGTTTCACAAACTGGAAGCCAAACCAACTGAGCTGATACAAAACACTAATATGATATTATGATTTTTTAATTAATTTTGAAAAAGATGGAAATATAGAAATCCGATTCCGCCCCAGCCATAATTTAGAATTTAAACCTCTTGTGTAGATCACCAGAACTGCATCCACATCATTTCACTCTTCTCAACGGTCTGAACGCTGAAAGATCCTTCCTTGCATATGTGGACTTCTGTCATACCCTATCTAACTAGCTGCTAAGTTTTTTTCAGTTTCATATATTCACTGCATCATGTTATTTGAAATTAAAGTTCAGCTATCTAGATACTTGTATTGTGTTTGCCTTGCCTTGGCGTTTACTTCCTCCATGGCTCCATCTCTGGTTTTCGTACGCTGAGTTATCGGTGTTGAGATGTTTTCTTGGATTTATGTGCTTATCTGTATTCATCCTGTAATATCTAATTTTGAATCCACATCTTCTGTGGTGTACTGTTTGCAGTGTGGGAGATCCATTCAAAGACACCGCCGGGCCATCCATTCATGTGTTGATAAAGATGCTTGCAACTATAACTCTTGTAATGGCTCCCATCTTCCTGTGAATGTGGCTTCAGCATTAGGCACCATCATCTCAACATTTTCCTCTATATGCATATATATACTAGCTAGAGAGGGTTTTTTTCCGGTTCCATTGTGGTTGATGGTGCCTTGTGAAAGTATAGCAGATAGTAGGATGTTCTTGAAACATGGAATCTGATACAAATGAGGAGATTTGTTGAGGTGCTAATTTAAAGCAGAACATTTTCCTTCACATCTGTTTAGGGTTCGCCACTGTGCTGCTGTTTCTGTATTTCATATACTAAGAATGCGCAGAAGCCAGAAGGTAAGATGTTCACGAAACTGTGTTTCGGGAATGTGGATATGGACGTTGTTTCCCGAAATTTGCAGAAAAAATGGGTGCAATATATTCGTACATGGCGTTTGGCGTACTCTATCGAAGTTCTCTTCATGTATAAGAGGACGGGACTACTAAATTCCAAGCATATAAATAAAAGGCGCAGAATATTCATTTAAGCTTGGTAATGATGTGGGTAGAGTTAAAACTACTTGAAAATGGGTGTGGATACTGGAAAGAGACGTAGAGTTAAACCTATTTAAAACGTGTGAGGGTATCTTCAAACTTTCTTGATATTTGTAAAACGTCTCGAGTAGATTAACAAGTTAAACGTCTAAAACTTCAAATGGGACGGAGGTAGTATTCCTAATCTGTCCTACTCCAGTTTAAGCTAACCAATTCCATTAGCTTATTAAACATGTGATACTGAGAAAGTTGTTACTTGAAGGAGACTACTTAAAAATGATCTTTCCGAAAAGGAAGATTTTAAAAATCAATTATTTTACCATAAACATCAATTATTTACAATATACTAACATCAATCATTTTTACCTTAAATATGTTACACCAATTCTTTACACTGAATCTAGAACATCACCTGTTTAACCATAAAATGAAGGAAAAATCTCACTTTAGTACCTCACTGCTGGCTCCTAACTCAAAAAAAACCTCTTTAGATCAACAATTACGGATTAAAACGTGCAACAACAATTTAATTAC
>JAYMSL010001162.1:0-18424 GCA_036897195.1 Plantago coronopus
ATGGGGCTCCGTTTTGGTGGATGCCGACAGGAGGTTATGGGGCTCCGGTTTGGTGGAAGCCGACTGAGATCAGAGGAGGTTATGGGGCTCCGTTTTGGTACATGCCGACTGAGATTAGGTGCAAGTTTGTTCGTGTAATGGGTCAGGTGTAAGTCTGGTGCAGGTGTTGTTGTGTAAGTATGGTTAGAGGTGAAGTCGTGGTTCAGGTGTAGATATAGGTGTAGTCGTGGTTTGGTTTAGGTGTTTGTCTGGTGCAGGTGTTAGTGAAGTCGTGGTTCAGGTGAAAGTCGTGGTTGAAGTGCAAGTCTGGTTCAGGTGTAGGTGCAGTCGTGGTTCAGGTATAGGGAAAGTCGTGGTTCGGATGCAAGTTGTGATTCAGATGTTGGTGAATTCGTGGTTCAGGTGCAAGTCTACAAGTCTGGTTCAATGTTGGTTAAGTCTGAAAGTCGTGGTTCAGGCGTAGGTAAAAATACAGGCATAGGTGTAGTCGTGACAGTTTTGGTTGGTCTGGTATTGTCCTGTAATTGTTTTCGAGCATTTCTTATGCATTATTTCAATTAATGAAAAAAATTTGTCGTTTTCAAAAAAAAAAAAATGATATGACCAGTATTTTTTTCTACATAAATTGTTGGTAGTGCAAATATTCTCCCACTTAACATGTGTATACCAGCAGGCACAAGTGAACACAATATATAGAATGCATGACGTTTTTGTAGAAAGCGTCGACGGACAACGCTTCATTATAATGTCTTCCAAATTCCAAATTATATCCAAACTTACAAATTCTCAGTGGGCATGGCATCTTAAGAAGAATATGTCAGTCCCGTGGACTTGGACACAGTCACATTGCAATAGCACCTACTTTTCTTTTCTATTTCCTACTTTCCACATTGCCTTTTAGTCCCTAAATATTTCCACATCTTTTCCGTCCAACCAACTTAAAGATTGATTAACATTGAGTATTTGAGTTAACCTCTTCTTCAATTGAATACTTAACTCATTACTACAATTCAAATTCGACTCGTTTTCTCTTAACAAAACTTCAGTTATTATTTCTAAATTAAAGAAGGTTGATAATAAAATAAAAGTTAAGGAAGTATCAACCGATCGCTTAATTAATTAATTATCTACGTAAATTAATTCTAAGCACCCATACTTAGAAGGGCTTTTCTATTCTCAGGTCACGTTCGTACCGACCTGAACGCAGGTCACCGTTGGATGAGTGCCACGTGGATTCGGTTCGAAGGCTTGAAATTATATTTTATGTAATTATATATTAAAATTAAAATATGGATTTCCAATTCTACCCTTTTTAAATTTTGAATTTGTTTTTTATATAATTTCATAACATAAAACCATCCCCAAATTACTTCTTTCAGAATCTTCCCCAAATGACAAAACACAGACGCTGGAATGAAGAACCCTAGCCGCCCAGTTTCTCCTCCACCGCTTTCCGACTCCGCCTAAGCCCCGGCTCCACCTCCGCCTCATCCTAACCCCGCCTCCGCGTCCTCCTCCATCCCCTGCTACGACTCCGCGAGCTCAAGGTAAAGATTTCGTGTCACAATTCGACCAAAAGAGGTCCTCCGCCGTGCTCCGCCGTGCTCCGCCTCCGCGTCCTCCTCCATCACCAAAAGGTAAAATTAGAATTTTTCACACCATTTTCGCCTCTGCACGAGTAATTCTTCTTCTTCTTCTATCATTTCTCACACCATTTTCGCCTCTGTAAACTATCCATTCCCCATTATCACACCACTCTTTGCTTCGTCTTTGCTTAGAGTGATGTTTTTTAATCACTTTCTTGATTTTATTTACCTTTTGTGTTGCATAAATGAATTGATTTGGTGGAGTTGATTAATTGATCATTAATGTAGATGTGATCCTTTTTTATGTAGTTCTTGCTGATTAGTGAACTAGTTGTTCTTGTTTGTTCATTGGGTATTTCTGATTTTCGCAAAGCATTCAATTCGGTGAGATTTATCGTTTAGTTGTCGCTTAAGGCTCATGAATTGGCACGAGGGGTGGTTGAGTTTTATGTCGTAAGCGTAGTATGGTTCCATTTATTTAGGCCGTGTATCCAACGCTTACTGTATGGATTCTCGTTCAATCTATGTTCACTTGCCCAAATTGTCTTGAGTATGATGTAATTTAGAACTGCTCTAAGTTTTGCTTGCCTTAGTTCAACTCCAATGTATAATCTTCTGTGTTTTTTTTTAATTGTGCGGATTACACATGAGACCATTTTTAGTCTGAAAAAACACTTACATAGTAGCTAATTGCAGGCACAAGTGTGCTGCATGTTTCAAGCAGTACAAGAAAAAGGAGCATCTGATTGAACACATGAACACCTCGCGTCACTCTGTTCACCAGCCTAGATGTGGAGCCTGTCTTAAATACTGCAAAACCCTCAATTCACTGCAGGAGCACCTTATTGGTAACAATGTTATTAAAGCACTTTATATTGTAGATATTTTTGGTTACTTACATGCCAATTTTTGGAACATCTAGGTCATCTGGCTAAAGGAACTTGCTCGGAAATTTTTGCTGAAAGGGGCTGCAAATTCTGTTTGACATTTCTTGCCAGTCCATCCTTTCTCGGTGAACACCAGAAGACATGCTGTCCGCTTACCCCGTCTCCCTTGGTGAGTTATGAGTATATCAATTATAACTTGCGAAAACATTGCAAACTGAGTATCTATTGGGAATAGAATATTTATTGCACAAATGGATTCCGTATTTGGATTCACGTGCAGTGACCAAACAAAATGAGCTATTGACACTTTTAACCACTCTCTTTTTATATATAACCGCGGACACCTATTTCCCAGCACCTTTTGTAAGATTAGATTGACCTCTCCATGTAAATTGCCAAGTACGTTAACATCATCACGCATCTTTATGTTAGAGAATTCACTTGTATCATGGCTCCTACATACAGACATTTCAAAGGTTTTATCGACTTCTCCTTAGGTGATGTAAATGTAGATTTTTAGGCATGGTAATGCAAGTTTTTGTATATGGGGAGGGACCTGTTATCATGACCAGACACTATGGCCATTACAATATCTCAGGATAACAGGTCTTATGGCTATTAATCGAAGATTTCCATGGTTTATATATCACCATAGTATTAATTGCAGACTCTAATTGGAGTTGATGTCTTAACTGTGATGCAGGAAACACTGTTACCATGCACGGAAGCACGAATTTCTGATCCACCGCCTGTGACTGCTGAAAATGCTGATGGATATCACCGTGAGGCTGTTGCAATGGAATGTGCAATGGTTGGTGGTGGGAGTGATGGTTCACTTGATCTTCCTGTTAGGGTGTGTCTCATTGATGAGAATGAGAAAATTATTTTTCATACTTTTGTAGTACCTCAAATTCCTGTTACTGAGTATAGGTATAGTAGGCCATATTTATTTCCGTTGTAATGTTATGATGGGCATAGATGACCTCATGAGAGTCTTTGTGCTTGATAGTTGATGTAAAGCGAGTTTTGCTTCAGGTATGAAATCACAGGTATCACGGAGGAAAACTTGAGATATGCTATGCCACTCAAAGAAGTTCAAAATAAGATGTGGGAAATTCTCTACAATGGGGAATCAATTTCGAAAGCTCGTTTGACTGGTGGAAAAGCAAAAGTTCTCGTGGGTCACGATGTTAAATATGACTTGGATTGCATGAAGATGCACTATCCTGAACACTTGCTGAGGTAAAGTCATTATATGGCAACGTTGCACTTAATTCGTATTCCCTTTCAGATTTAGAGTTTGTATATAAGATGCATACGACCTTCATTATATGGTTCCGATGTTAAGCCTTAGAGGATTATAGTGCTTCATTGTTTCCTTTTCCCATTTCTCTGCAGGGATACCGCAAAGTACCCTCCTTTAACGAAGACAAATTTTGCAAGCCACTCGCTCAAATACCTAGTCAGTACATATCTAGGGTAAGTCCTTTACTCTTGATGATTCTTGGTTACCCCTACATATAGTCTAGCATTAGCGCAAGCTGAAAGTTATGTCTACTGCATTACACTATTAATATCAAGATATACAGGTTACACGATTATGTCTCTTGTTATTTCTATCAATTTTAAAGTAAAATGGAGCTATATTGAGGGGTTTTTTTATATTTTTTTCTCTTATAGTGTCAAGTGTTGCTGGCGTATTTCTTATCTACGAAATTGCATCTAGTTGCACATAGGCAGAGAGCTCAAAGCACACAGATCTAGAATGAAGTAAATATTGATATGATCATATCAGAATTGACATATGATATTCGTGTACAGGTATGATATACAGTCAGGGGTGCATGATATGTATGTTGATGCCGTATCAGTGATGAGGTTGTACAAAAGATTACGCTCCCAAAAGCACCAAACAGAAGTAATGCAAATCCCACCGGCTTGTCGGATTTTGCAGAGTTTCAAGAATAGTTTCGAGTCATTGAGCCCCAGGGAACTGGAGAAAATGACACCAGCTGAACTTTTTGCCATCTCAAAACCAGATTACAAGTGCTGGTGTCTGGACTCTCCTTAAAGCCTGTGTTGTTCGATGTATAGTTGCCGACTTGACGTAGATATATGGTCAATATTCATCAATTTTTTGTTTTTTTTTCCTGGGATATTAGATCAGTTAACATCATCATCCTCAACCTCCAACGAGAGGCAACAGTGTATCTGGTAGATGATTACAGTTTTGGAAAAATTGTTGGTTAGTTGAGTTTGTGTTTCTTACTGTATTTGGTTTGCAGTTATAGTCGCTTAAGTTTCATAGGTGTACCAAACCAAACCTAATCGACAAAATAGGAGTCATTTCTTCGAAGAAAGAAAATCGCAGTTAAGGTTTCTAACGTCTGTTTTTAGAAGGCAGAAAATCGCAGTTAAGGTGTTCACTTATACAACTGGTTGAGACGAATACATTATTTTGCTAATTTTATTCACTATGTCTTGTGATTTTCAACTTCATAATGGACTGAAACTGTTTGAAAAGTATAAATTTCAACTAGACAAAATCGAACAGACCCGAAATGTCCGATTTAATAAACATTTTATGAAAAATCAGAGAAGAAAATGCAAAAAAAACGTGTTTTTAACGTTAAAAAAAATATGAAAGCGTTATTGCTTTCAGCTGACTTCAGTAGTTCAGTTCACCACAGGGTTTAACAATGGCAAAACCTTCACAAAGAAGAAGAAGAGATTGAGCAGAGAATTTTTAACAGAAAGAAATGGAGGCGATTTCTTTACAAACCTGTGCAATTCATCTCCCACATACTAAATCTTCAACCTTTTCAAGATTTTCTATACCCTTTAAACCACCACTATCATTCAGAAGTAAGTTATTCTTGTTCTATTCATCTTCTTCTCTCAATTTCTTGTCGGAATTTGCAAAAAGATTCAATCTTTAAACATTCTGTTGCTTCTGTTCTGTGTTGTTGCTGATGTATATACTTATCTTCATTCAGCTGTGCGTAGATGTAAAAAGATTGAAGACCGAGACTTGCAGGGCCTGCCGAAAGAATGCTTTGATGAGGTACATATGGTCTTACTGATATGATTTCTTTGCTTAAATGTTGTTGGGTTCTTTGTTATTGGGAAATTTGGGATTTTGTACAGTTTAATAGAATTGATGAATGTGCAAGGGAAAAAGAATTTAGCTGCTTGTGCTTGTGTTTGATTCTGTTGAGAGCTAGTCTAACCTTTACCAGGTTAGGAATGGCAAGCTGAGCAACGAGAAAAGAGCAAGGAGATCGAGAAGATGCGGAAGGCGGAGGAGGACGAGGAGGAGAGGATTATCGATGAGTACCGCAAAATTGGTACGATGTGGAAGGATTATCCGCAAGAGGAGCTTGTTGCAGCCAGGAAACTGGTCTCTAGCTTCATAAAGGCGGCTGAGGAGGTCGAAGAGGTAGTGCTTTGTCACTTGAGTTGCATTGAATTTGATTCATTTGCAATTTATTCAGTGAATAATGTGTGGTTTGATGTTAAAATGATATGAAGTAGAGATGGAAATGTGAAGGTAGTTAAAATTATACGTGTATAAATGTTGCGTACTGATAGTTGTTTATCCTGGATTGTAGAAAATTGAGGAAGCTGCTGAGAGTGGCGAACTAACTGAGCTAATCCTGATGGTCATATATACTCGTTTAGAGCTTGCAAGGCGTGATGTGAGTTACTATATTATACAATCTGTTACAATTTGTATGCGTTGAATAGGTTGTATCAAGCATTTTTGTCATTGTAGTCATGTTCTCATTTTCTGTAGCCCAGCACTGAAGCGGAAAGTTCATTACTAAACTTAATAATGAAATTACGAAGTGTACAAAACTTCTAGATTTCCATCGTTACGCATTGTCCCATTCTCGACAGGATTGTGGGGGAGCTACATATTTTCTTCACATACTTCCATTTTTTTTCCTTGACCTTTTTTATATTTCTTTGCCAGAGACCATCTCCGCGAGAGATGGAATCAACCTCACAACTACAGCTACAAACAACACATGTTTACTTGCAAACATTGTATGTTAAATTTACAAGCATTACTGCACATTACATGTATTACCAAAGATGTGATTTTTGTAGCTATGAACTCTCGGAGACAGTCTTTAGATATTGCATTCCCTAAAATATGTTTCCTGGATCCGCCTTTGGTTAGATGATTAGGATTAGGCAATTTTTCTTGTTTGGTGTGTGAGGGAAGATGCATGATCTTGCACCTTCCCAGAATATATTGCAATCCATGTAAATTTCTGCTAAGGACATGTTTATAGTGCTGCCATTACTGATCTCTCTATTGGTTAGGTTAGTTGCTAGTTGATGACTTACAGCTTACATCTATCAATTCTTATGGTTAGTTTCTCTGTGTCTTCAGGAAGAAAAGGATGCTATCAGAAGTCTCGATCTGTTGTACAGGAGATGTGAGGTATGAATCCTTGGTAAAGTTTGTTAAAGAAGTTTATGTTTATCACTTCTGTATATACTGATAGTGATAGCGAAGAATTGCCTAAGGGGTGATGAAAACCTTCTCCTTTTGTATGTATCAATCTTAATTTGGTAATTTTCTGCCTGCCTGGCATGTTGTAGGCTGAAATCTTGAAACGTGAAGCTTCTCCAGCAATGAGGTTGCTTAATGATCTCTTGAATATGCATGATGGATTTGATGACGATGCTTGGCTGAAGTCATGCAGAAAGCTCATGATCGAAACTTTTCCCCGAGAAGATCCATTCAGCATTCTTGTCCCAACTGGGTTTGACATTGATAAGGTAATCATAAATCATTTAATATTTTCACTGAGGTTGCCTATTAGTATGTTTCTTGTGAGAACTATATATGAAGATCAGTGAGACTAAATTGTTGCTTTCTCTTTGTCTAGCATCAAGGACGGATACGACCAAACATTGAAGGTGATGATGTTATCTTCAGAGTAGATTTTGTAAGAGAAGTAGATGAACTGCTGCAAGAGGTTCGATTGGAATGGGAAAATGCACAAAGTCCACAAATGCTTGATGCTGAATCAGTGGCCAGTAAATTAAAGCTGCAAGAGAAACAACGAACCATGCGCCAAGTAGAATCTCTCTTGGATTTGGCTATCAATTTATCATGGTAGAATACTTTAGTGAAAACATGTAATCTTGAGGATTATTCAGAATGTTGTGACAAGAAATGAAAAAATTGTAAGTTTCTTGTGCTAATCAACAAGCTTGTAATCCAAGACACATTGCTATTACAAATGCAAGTATTACAGTAGCAGCCAAAACTTGTAACTGACCTCTATTTTCATCTTTATCTTGACTTCCGTAAGCCGTCTGGTGAGTGCATAACGAATTCTCCTAACATTGACATATGTACTAGGGTCTATGCATTAAGCCGCACAACTGCACAAGCGACCAAAGAACGATAACCATCAGGTATGATCCTCACAAGTATGCACTTAGTTCTTCTAATACTGTATCCCTTATTATGGAGCCTATGTCATTTCCTTTGCTATCTTTTCTGGAATGGTTGTTTCTTTTTGTAGCAATAAGGGGATTGTTCTCCTCATCGTTAATCGCTCTTGGTCTGTCAAACTCGGTATCTTTGAACACTGGGTGTACGTAAGCATCTTCTAAGTAAGCTTTCAAGTCCAAGTTTGGCTCTGTAGCCTTTTCCAGTGTGTCCTTCACCATTGCATCCTGTTCATTCCACCATTATCAATTTTGGTAAAGTTTGTTAATAATTTTAGATTTCACAGTTTCTGAACACAGGTCATATATAATGTCATGCATTCAGGTGATGGTTAAGTTTGTAAACAGATGAAAGAACAGCAGTAACCTGAAGTGGGAACTTCATGAATGCTGACTCGAACCTCGCCTTGCAAAATTTATGAAACCCTATGGTCAGGATAGGAAGTATGAGCAACAAAGGAGTCGATTGTGCAGCTTGTTTTGTGCTTAGCAGTCCCATCAGCAGAACATGTGATATTATAAGACCTATAATGAGACGACGATGCACATCTGGCCAAAATTTAGCTCCACTCTCATACTCCTGATTATATACATTGATGATCTGCACATGAGAAAACCATGATCCACTTCAAATACTCTGTCTATAAACTTCTCCGGAGAATTTAACACCATAAGCAAGGCATACCTGGTGACGGAATACCAGGTAGGAGAAGGCAAAAAAGACGATGATGAAAGGTAAAATGAAGGGTGTGATCACTGCGTATACGAGTCCAAGTAAGAAGTATAGTTGTATGCGAGGTTCTGACTGGGAGAAGTTTACACTGCCAGGATCCATTGCCTCTTCCCTGTCTGCTTCTGTCTTCACCAAGAACGTGTTCTTGAGGTGGAACACGATCAAAGGTACCAACCGCAGGATCTCTGCTGCAATACCAGCCCAACCATCAACCATAATGTAAGTAATGAAGAAAGTGGCCTTCAGTGGAATGGCAACGCCAATTGTTTTCGGAATCCTGCAAGTTGACAGAATTTTTTTACATAATTGGGAATGGAACTTTGGAGCAATGAAAATGTTATGTGAGTATGACACCTATGAGATCTAAGGGGACCATGACAATGCTATACTAATGAAAGATGAAGGAAAATTTTCGCGTACTCTGATGGGGGCTGGTTAATAAACTTCTGAAGCTGCTGGAATGCTGCTCCCGTGATGATACTTCCGAAAAAGACATTGACAAGTACGAACAGGTGATATCTGCTTGCTGATTTCCTCTCCAGAGAGGAAAGAGAGACGTGGCCCTCTATCTTAGACATTGTCATCAAAATTGTCGGAAGGAGTGCAAGAAATATCTTCAGTGCAATTCCAGGAAGGAAACCTTGAACAATAGACTTGACAGCCTCCCTGAAATAACATATCTTAGTCAGAGCTCAGTCTACATAAAAACCAAGATTGTAAAGTGTCCTAAAAGGCGTAAAGAGCATAAAGGTTACGGTCCTTAAAGGGAATCATTTCATGTCAGTTCATTTTTCCTCTGTTAAAGAAAATAATTAGTAGAAACGCATAAGAAGAGGCGAACAGAGGTATGTTATCTTACGCCTCAATCAATGGTTTGAGAAAAGGAAGAATCTTTCCAATGCCGTCAATGCTTGCTATGGATTGCACAAGTGCTATAGGGATCATGAAGAAAAATGTGAGAAAGAAGGTAGCTACAGACATCAGCAGCCTTTTAACAGTGAGTTGTACGAATGGTATAGCAAGATTCTCCCAGTAGATATCCCTTGGCTCTGGAGCCCATTCTGTCAGCCAGACCGTCGGATTGCTTGATTGTTGAGTTTGGGCACAGACAGCGGCCCCCCATCGAGAATTGAACGAAACAAATGCTGCAGGGACTATGGACTTAGGACTCTCCTTTAGTCTTTGCCTTTCTGCAGCTTCCTGTATCCAATAACAAGCGGTCAAGGTAAATTCCCCAAATCTAGCTAGCCAAGTGGCTGTTCAATACTTTCATATCTTGCTGATGACGTTAACTTTGTTTTTGAAATTGAGCTCATTACAGTTGATGATACTCTTTCATTTTATTCTGTGATTTTGGCACGTATATATTTAGCAGAGCGAACACTAAAGATATCTTACTTCTTCACTTATTTTCTCCAGCTTCGCTGTATAGTGATCGATAGCATCCACAGAACTTCCACAAAGTCCCCAAAAGCCTGTCTATATATGTCAAGTATATAAGATCGAAATGTGTGTGTATAAGTAGATGCAGATGAAGAAACTGAAACATTGAAGTGCAAGGTAAAGTACCCTTGTTTTTGGTCTCTTTTTCGGGTTCCTCTCATGTCTAGTGCTGTAGTAAGTAGCCCAATTTTGCAAAGTCTTTTTTTCCAACACCAGTTTTGCAAGGCGGTTCGCGTTATACACAACCTGCAATCCATTTGTTGACAGAAAAGATGTTACTACTCCAAATTGGCTTACTTATTCATGTTAATAGAACTGCCCTGGATGTTGATCTACATGAATACTGAAGGTAACACGAAATCAAACCTGATGTGAGAGGTAATGGGTTGGGTGGTTTACGCAGAAGAAATGCTCCACATGCTCGCTCACCGATTCATCAGGATCATGAGGAACGTTTCTCACGAGGACCTGAGAACGAAAGTGAATTTGACATTCTCAGAACTTAGAAGATGATGCACCTGATGCAAATGAAGATAGAGAAACACGATCTTTTATATACTCACAGTGAATTGATCTGGACTGCGATTTGCTGAAGCGAGGAATTGCAGTCTCTGGTTGGACACAATCTTGTATTCTTTGTAAAGGCAGAAGAAAGTCCAGAATGTGAACACATATGCCATTAGTATGTGTGCCAATAGCCTGAAGAAGATAAAGAACAAAAACATCTCAAAACCAATGTAGTTTGAGTACTAAAACAAGCCAAATGAGCCGAACTCTCACCTCAACGATCCTGGGGGAATGTTGGATATTGAAAGCTTGTCAATGTCACTGTACGTTAAGTCCTTGATGTCGTCTAAAGTTGAGCCGGTCCAGTTGACAGGCACCAGAACTGCAAAAGCAAGTATAGCCATAGGAACAAAGAGCTTCAACCTGCAACCAAGAATTGTCGTCAGAGGCATACACAACGGGGAAATTCTTCTACAGACCGGGTCCATGACGTTGCTACTCACCCAAGAAGATAAATCCTCACATACACAGCAGAATCGAGCCCTGCGTGTTCAATGAGCTCCGCCTCAGGCATCTGTAACGCAGCAGGCATCCACTTCCAGAATTTCACATATGTTCTGAAATCTAAATTGATGAACTTCTTTACCAAAGGTCCAGAACTCTTTGGACTCCCTCTTATGCCCTTGAGGTACCATTTCGGAAAGTAGACTCTGTCGTTTATAGGTTGAAGTCTTAAGAAGGCGAAAGCTAGGAGAAACAGCACTGCTGATGAAAGATTGATAGAAGCCGCGACTATGAGATCTTGTATGCTAGCCATGATTTCGCCTGAAGATTATGTCAGAACCTACGAAATACACGAAAGAAAAACTATGTTAAACGTTTTCGTCTCCAAGGAAGTCTGTAAACAATCCTGAACTTGAACATGTACATTGGAAGCTCCTCCTGGAGAAATTATGATGACTCAAATTCAACAACATTTTGATATTGGCATGATACAATTTAACAATCTAATGGTCACAAAATTCTGCAATAACAAAGAAATGCAGAAGCAAATGAATGAAACATATAATTTTTATTCGTTCGTACGAACTTTAGACACCGGGTGTAGACGAATTACGCCCTTCTTGACACGAGAGAGTTACAAAGCAAACTTTTTTCTTCTTGTTTTTCTGGTTTTTCTGGTTATTGTGAGGAAATGCATACCTTTATGAATGTTCTTGAGAAACCAAGAAAAGAGAAGGATAGGGAACGGAGACTCCTTGCCGTAGATTGGCGGTACGTGGTGGTGGAGGATTGGCCGTTGGCGGAGCAGGCAAGGAGCTCCGAGGACGGCCAAAAAAATGCTGGTTTTGTTTCTTGGCCTTGTTGTTGGCTTGTGAGGCTCTTTTCTTCTTTTTTATGTCATCTGTCAAATGATGATCATAGTTAGTTATTGTTTTATCAAACGTTGTTATATATGCTTTCCTGTAGGCTGTAATGGAACAAGGCATTGTTGTTTTGACAAATATGCCCCTTCTTGTACTTCGACCTTGAGTTTAGCACTTGTCATCTTCTATTTAATGTGGATTTCAGTTCGGATTCATATAGTTCAGTTTGGATTCATATAGTCTAGATATTCGAGACTAAAAGAATCACTAACATTATATTTTGAGTAAAAGTTACATATAAATCGATTTATGTGATTAATTATAACACGATATGATACTCAATAACGCAGACTAGTCGATACCTAAGACTTTATAAATTCACATATGTCAATTAGGTCTAAGTGTATAACCCATATTGAGTTATAGGGTTCATTTGCCATGAAGAGTCAATGAGTTGTATTCTTGTTGAGTGTGGATTTGCTTCTAATCTCTTCGTATACCGTCAAGTTGATACGCCATTCGTATCGTTACATTTTTTCTCCCCCTCCAATAGGGTTGTACGCGTTCTCTTTCCATCTGTTACAATAATCGTGTCTGTTTTTATTATTAGCATTCTTTTGCATATGGAGTATTAAGTAAATCGACATACATGTACTCTTAAAGACTTATTATAAAACAAATGTATACAATTCGACCCAGAAGTATGGAATAACAAAAGGTCTACAGAAAAGAAAAAATTGCGAATTGGAATACTTGTGAAACTGTGATGGTATAAAACAAACTAGTGTTACAAGTTACAATGTTGTTGTTTACATTAGCTTGCACAAGAAAAGGACGGCATTATACTCCATACTCGATTCTACCTCTCAACAAAACAAGGTTCAATCTTGACGTGACTTAATAGATATGATCATCATGATGACGTGATAAAAGGATGAGTGTGCCCGCAGTATATTGATGTCAAACGGTATCAATATCACATGTTAAAATCTTTTATATCAAAATTTATGTATACGTGAATTATAAGCTTAAATTGCATATTTATAATGTTGTTTACAATATTGTTTACAATATAATACAAAGTGAAACGCTTTAAAGTTTTAGAATACTCAAATGAATTGATCACTTTATTCACATGAATAAGATATCAACTTTTTTTCGTGAGTATCCATAAGAACTTGAGGTTGTAAATGTCAGAAGTTCTCTATGTCTGCACGAGTGAGAACAAAGTGTGTGAATAACTAATGTATATGTTTGTTTGTGGGGTTAGCATGTCACTCAAACCCCTTCCGGGATGAATTGAACCGGCCAAAAGAGTTGGGATTTCAGTCCTTAAGGGTCGGTTGCATCTGAAAATTTCTAAACTGAACTGAACTTAAAATACTCGAACTGAACTAAATAGATTTAACTAAATACAAATGAAATTAAAATGAATGTTCAAAAACAAAAATTAAAGTGAATTGAACTGAAGTTAATTGCATAAAGAGTTCAATTAAGTTCCTCAATAAGTATCTCTAACATATTTTCTCTTACAGACACCATGATTATTTTTAATGGAACATAAACTGGTATCTTGTTGATTAATTAATTTATTAGAGGTTAGATTTGGTCATTGAGCTTTAATTATGGAGACAAATGGAGGCATTCTATGGTATTTTCAATACTTCTTTATTCTCCCTAATGTCCATTTTCTACTTCATAATTGTCTTCGATTCTTCTAAAGTATGATCTGATCTGCCGCTAGTATTAATTATTGGGGCCCTTAATTCACTATCTTAATGGGCCGGGTTGACAAATAGGCCATTAGTTGGTTGGACTCAGTCCATACTTAACTTCCGTAACATACCCATCTTAGTTGATCCAATTTCTAATTTAGTTGGCAAACTTCCTTGCGTGATTGGAGAAACTTCACTCATGGTTGATTCCTAATCGTCTAATCGAAATAGCAAGTAGTCATTAATCTTTGTAAAGAGGTTAAAATCGATCACAACAAGAAGATTCCGTGTTAGTGATGGACATCCTAGTTGAATGACGAGTAGTTCGAAAAGAATAATGTTTCATCATTAAAATTGTTCATATACAAAGTTTGAGGATAAACTTACATATGACTATATGAGTGAGCCTTCACGAATATTTCACATAACTAATACATAGATCTTCGAATAGTATATGCTTTGGCTTTGGATGGATAGACTTACAAGTTACATCCATGATAACACAATGTGTGTTAACTCCCATGGCCATAAATTTTACCCAATACTCATACATGATGTGCAACTATATTCTTCACAAAATGTGTCTAATAAGGCTCTAGCCATACCCACCCTAGGACCCATGATGTGTTACTTGTCTACATGGTTAACACCCTATAGGATTCTAAGTGGGTCATGGTAAACCAATCTCATTCATTTTGTTTTCGAAACATCCATCTGATTGGAGTACTAGTTGAGTCCGACTAATATCCTACTCATTAAAATGCCTATCCGCTTCCATTCGTAATGCATAATGCAAAAAATAAACACACTCAATATAAAACTTAATGAAATGCAGCAGAGAAACTTGACTTCAAAGTTAAAAGTACTACTACCAAGGTCCAAATTAATACAATGTACCAAAAGAACAACTATCCCAAAATAGAAACATAACTGACAAAAACAAGAAACTACTCTTTCCAATTATAGTCAATAAACATCCATCATTTTACTTCCAAATCCTCCCTCTAAGCATGCCCATTCCCATGATGATTCGAACCCTCGACCCCTCCCCCACCATCGCTCGACTCCCCATCCTCCTCCTCCTCCTTCCCCTCCTCGTCATCTGATAACGGAACCAACCAACAATACCCGTGCAAATGTCCATTCAAGCACACAAAGTACTCCAACCCATCATCCCCGGACCCCAGCCGCCTCGCGGCACTCTTCACCGGGATCATCCTCGCCGCGGTCATACTCCACACCCGGGACCCACAATACGGACACCTCACATTTTCTTCAAACCCGACTTGCCTCCCAATCAAACATGCCCTAGTCCTACTCTTGAGAAATCCCCTAAATACCCCTCTATATATCCCCACAATATCATTATCCTCCTCCTCCATCACGTGCTCGCACGGGTCGCTCACATACAGTACATCCTCGCGACACTTCTTCGGCAAGAAGCTTCTCCCAGACGTCTTCGAAAACCGGGTCGTTGTAACAAAATGACCCGGTTTCGACCCGGATAACTCGAAATGGCGCGTGGACTCACACCCGCTGCAATAAAACAGTAGCTTCGCCAGCGCGTCCCATCCACCGATCACGCGCCCCGTCGATTCGGTTAAAGATGAAGACATGCGTGGGGCCCGGTAGAAGCAGAGCTCCTTCCACAGCAGCCGCCGGGCCAACGCGCGGAGACGGCGGTTGACGGCGGCGGTGTGGCAGAGCGCGTGGATGTCCCATTTCAAGGAATGGAAGATGAGGATGAGGATACGCTCGTTGAGGATGCCGGACGAGTCAGAGGACGACTCAGTGAGTTTGATGAGTTTGTGACTCGGTTGGGAAGTTGTCATTTTGATCAGTGGGGAGTGAAGGTGTCGCCGCCGTGGGTATTTATAAACAGGGGAGGCTAGAGGACAGGTGGAGGGCAGAGGATTATTGATGGAGAAATGAGTTGGGGAAATTGCGGTGAGGGGCTTGAGGTTTCGAGGGTTGGATTTATAGGGGGTTCGGTTTAAGATTTGACAAATGGTGGGAGTTACGTTACGTGTTGGGAGAGTTTATGTTGTTAGGACACGTTGGATTACATGCGTTTTCACGTGATTTCTGATTGTTTGTTTCAGTTGGCGATGCGAACAATATAATAGAGTGAATGATATTTATTATTCTTTTTTCTTCTATTTTAAGTTTTTTCTCGAAACGAAGAATGTAAAATATAATGTCATGAAATATAATGTTAGAAAATAGTTTTTTTTTTCGGTAAAAGGTAATACATCATGTGAAAAATAAGTGTAAGATGGAAATTGCCACTGGAATTCTTGCTCGGTCTAAAATAAAAAAGTTGTAACGGCAGTATGGCAAAATCGTAATATGGTATAGAAAAGACGGGGGATGCAAGTGTGAAGACTTGTAGTACTTCTATCGTGACATAAGGAAATAAATTATGGAAGTTGTTGTGCGTTATGTTTATTTATGACACTCAAAATATGTAACCACCTTTAAGTTTGGGTAGTTCTTGCCTTATATTATGTTAAAAACAAATGGTTGATTGGTTTCATTTAGGTCATGTCTCTAAGGCTTCTATGCCATTCGGATACTTGAAACAACATTCATTTTGCAACATATAGTTAGCAGCAAAAGGATTTCTGATGATATCTTCTATTAAGATTACAAATCAGTATTACAAATGGGATGATTAATCTTTCTCTCTTCGGTTTTAAAAAGTGACATAAATCATTTTCGATTCACACAAAGTTAGGGGAAAACTCCCTCAACACTAATTTACGAGAAGTAGAGGTCTTAGATCGGGTCTATGTATTATTTAATTTGTAGCTAGTAATCAACCACAATACTCAATAGTCAATACACATCATTCTAGAACTCGAAGTTTATGTAAGAAATACTATTCTACTATTTTCTGTTTGATTCAACTGAGAATTTTTTAACGGAACTAAATTGAACTGATCTATATTGATATGAACTAAACTATACTAAATCGAAGTGAGAATATATATTTGAAGGGTAAAATGCAGTACCTTATGTTCTTCAAAACCTGCACGGATGTACCCCATGTTCTTTAAATTGCACGGATGTACCTTATGTTCTTTAGAACTCTACACAAATGATCATTCCGTTAAGTTTGCCGTTAAACTTAACGGTTTTTGCTTCTACCTCCATTTATTCGAGTCTAGTGTTGTAAATTCAAGTATTTTATTTTCAAATCGACTAAAATCAAGTAGAGAAGAATATATAAAATAATAGGGATGATTATTTCATTCATTAATTAAAGGGTATTTGATAAACATAAAATACTTGAATTTACAACAGTAGACACGAATAAATGGAGGTAGAAGCACAAAGCGTTAAGTTTAACGGCAAACTTAACGAAAGGCGCATTTGTACAGAGTTTTGAAGAACATAACGTACATCCGTGCAATTTAAAGAACATGGGGGTACATCCGTGCAAGTTTCGAAGAACATGAGATTGCCGCATTTTACCCTATATTTGAATTGATCAAATCCGTACTGGACTGATAAGAACTCAACGAAACTGAATTTACATTGAAAAGAACAAAGCTTAAATTTCCATAGTTGGAAAGTGATTATGCAAATAAACAGATGCTCGGGGGCTCAACGCAAAATACCAAACGATTATCTGAAAGTGTATCATACGTGTTGGCCTCCAATTGGCTAACCCGACACGTCGAGCCACATTCATCTTTTCCCCCATTTCTTTATTCTCTTTTTCCTTCACAAACTCCTAATTTATTTTCAAAGATTTGGCACAGATAATGAAACGTCACAAAAAGAGGCCCGATCTCCACGTGGTAAACGGCAAAAATATCTCTTTACAAAAAACACTCGATGAAAAGGCTCCAGATATATTCATGTAGACTTGTAGTAGTAGTACGTGTCAGTGTCTGGAAATATCCAACAGGAAAATATCTGAACTTTTTAAAGTAATTGTGCACTAATTGGGGGTGTGTACGTGGCTGTGTTAGGCTGTTAGCTGACTTGTTTAAGGTGCATGAAATGTCATTTGAGAGTTTAGTTTGTTGTTACTTATAATCGGACAGGATCTGGGAAAGTGTTTCTGAAAACGATCTGTTCGGAATTTTTAATGTGGTTTGTTTTAGATGGAGGTTTTGGAAGTGTAACGTGTTGAATAAGTGGTTAAAGTTGAAGTTAAACTAAGGTTTCAGTCTTCTTCATCTGAGTTCTGAGTGAGTTTCCTTTTGTTACTTTGTCATGAAGTTTCTAGGAAATGCTTTATCTGGATTTGGCTCGAGCTATTGGTGATTGCATTTGCATACATTTGCTTTGACTGCTGTTTGGTAAGAGGTTGTTGTGTCTATGTGAAAACGGATTGATGAGTCGACTGGTAGATGATAAGGTGACTGAAAGTTTAATAAAAATTAGTTACCTTGTTTTTTTCGAACAATTACCTTGTTGATATTCATCAAGCAATCAAGCATATTATTTTTCGAATTGAGTAGTATCAATTGATAAGGTGACTGATCAGGTCGCACCAAAAGTACAAGATCATGTGATCATCGTATAGCTAAGTCTCAATTCAATTTACCTAAAGATTTATGAACTAAACAGAAATGAACGTAAACTGAACACGGCTGGTATTAAGGTAAATTGAACTGAACACAACTGAAATACGGTAAACTGAATTGAATGTAAGTAGATGATGAACTAACTCATACGGATTAGTTGGTGTGTTATT
>JAYMSL010001163.1:0-18420 GCA_036897195.1 Plantago coronopus
AATATGCAAAAACAATGCAAAACATGACTAGAATGGGGACAAACCCGCGTTAATGTTAGTGAAAAAGAGTGGTAAAAATGGGTATAAAATGTTGTCATCACCCCCTTCTTTTTTTGACTTGCACAGAGTATCCCAGGATTCCCAGTGAATAGTTCTATTATGGCTTTTACCCCACCAGAACCTAGCGACCATGGAATTGATCTCATCAAGTAATGTATCAGGACGCTTGAAGTAACTCATGACATAGGTAGGGATGGCTTGGATTACAGCTTTAATCAGGACATCTTTCCCAGCTCTAGAAAGAAACTTATGTCCATAACCCTGAATCTTATTCCAAACTCTATCCCTGAGCCAACTAAATATTTCTTTCTTAGACTTCCCCATGATGGTTGGCAGACCCAGATACTTTTCATGTTTATCGACAACTTTTACTGGAAGGTGGTTTTTAATGTCAGTGATAGTACGCTCAGACGTATTACGACTAAAAAGCACAGTGGACTTATCAAGTTTAGTTTCCTGACCCGAAGCTAAGCTATACCTACACAAGATATCACAAATTTCCTTGGCTACCCGAGTTTTAGCCTGACAAAATAACAGAGTATCATCGGTAAACAAAAGGTGAGAGATCCTTGGTGCACCAGGAGCTACAGCAACTCCTCGTAATACCTCCCTCTGCTCTGCATCTCTAAGAAGAGCTGTAAAGGCTTCAGTAATAAAACAAGAAGAGGTAAGGTGATAGAGGATCCCCATGTCTAATCCCCCTCTCCGGCTGAACAGTAGGTAACTGTATCCCATTTAAAAGGAAGGAGTAGGACACAGTACTCACACAAGTCATAATTAACTGAATAAAATGACTTTCGAAACCTAGACACTCTAACACTCTTTTCAAGAATACCCACTCTACTCTATCATACGCCTTGCTCATGCCAAGCTTAAGAGCCATATACATATCTTTACCCTTAGTTTTCTGCTTTAAGTAATGATTTACTTCATAAACCACTACGACATTATCAATAATTAGGCGATTAGGGACAAAAGCAGATTGGGTTTCAGAGATAATACTGGGCGTATGGGGTTTAAGCATGTTGGTTATAGCTTTTGAGGCTATTTTAAAAACCACATTGCTGAGGCTAATAGGGCAAAACAGGTTGATTTGGTCAGGTTTCTTGCATTTTGGTATAAGAACAACATGGGTGAAATTCAGTTGGGGTTCAAGTATGCCTTGGTTAAGAAAATCTAAAACACATTTAGTAACAGAGTTACCAACCACATCCCAAAATTTCTGATAAAATAAGGCAGGGTACCCATCTAGGCCAGGAGATTTCAACGGAAACATATCAAAGAGACTAGTTGTTACCTCGTCTGCTGAGTAGGGTCGTCTGAGATCCCGATTGATTTCCTTCGTCACTCGAGCACGCATAACCCCCATCACATCTTCCACTGCAGCATCATCAGGCCTTCTGGATCTGTGTATGCTAGAGAAGTAATCATTCACAATTTCTCCCATCTCCTTAAGTTCCATACATAGCTTCCTAGTCAGACCACGCAGCCCCTCTCTCTCATTTTGCTGTTTGCGTTGTGTGGCTTTGGAATGAAAGAATTTGGTATTCCGGGCACCTTCTATCATCCATTGGGCTTTTGCCCTCTGATTCCACATCATCTCCTCTCTATCTAACATCTCTTCCAACTCCTTTTTGACCTCCTGGATCTCGTTTTTAACCTCTGTTGATTGAATCTGACTATGGAGAAACTCCAATCTCTTTTTTCTCCTTGCCACCTCCTTTCTAACAGAGCTGAATTCTTCATTAGCCCAGTCGACTAGTACCAGCCGACACTTCTCTGCGCTTTCCAGGAAATTCTCGTCAGCCATCCAGTTCTCCTCCACCATCACGGCACAATCCTCCCTGTGCAGCCACATACTTTCGAAACGGAACCTCTTCCGGGATGGGTTAATTGGTCTGGTTGGTTTTGGACGGAAATGGGTGAGAATGGGGAGATGGTCTGAATTTCTAGTATATAGGTGAAGGGTTTTGGCTTGTGGAGATAAAGTTGTCCACGTTGCAGAGGAAACCGCTTTGTCTATTCTGGATTCTACAAGAGTTTCTTCATCATGCTGGTTAGACCAAGTATACTGATAACCGGAGTAGTGCAAATCGTACAGTTCACAAAAAGTCATGACATCTCTCATGTTACGTTTCCGCCATTCCGGGACAACATTGCCACCTCTTTTATCTTCGTTGGACACTATTTCATTAAAATCCCTGCATACCAACCAAGGTCTACAAGATTGGGTGGAGAGATTTTTTAAGAGGGACCAAGCGTGGGTTCTTTTTTGGGTATCCGGTTCCCCATAAAATCCCGTGAATCTCCAAGGTGAATTGTCATAAAGTAGGTTTACTGAAGCATCAATATGGTACCGGGAGTAATTTTGGATTAGAACATCTACATCCTTATTCCATAAGAGGGCTAACCCACCCGATTGGCCTATTCCCGGAACACAAACACCGAATAAATTAAACTTATGTTTTATCTTATTTATCCCATATTGTCCTAGACGGGTGTCTATGAGAAAAATAAGATCGGGGTGATGAGTACAGATAAACCTTTCTAGAGCTCGAACTGTCCAAGGGTTCCCCAATCCCTGACAGTTCCAAGAGAAGCAACTCATTGGTGTAGGCGGGGTCCCAACCTCCGCCTCTAGTTCCATAGATTTATCAGTATCGGTGATTCTAGCCTTTTTCTGACTTGGGATTGGTACAGGCGTGTTATTTTTACGGGAAGTAGATGGGGTGAGATATTTTTTCCGGATCCTATTGGGCGTCCACGTTTCCTAGGCTGGGAATTAGGCTGAGGTTTGTGGGCTGTGTGGATTGTTAATGTTGAATTGGTGTTGGGTTGTGCGAAACCTGGAGGCCAAGGTAATTGGGGAAAGGGTGGGTTACAGATTATTGGGCTTATGATGGGTTGAATATTGGGCTGGAAATGTGGGATTGTGTTGTTGTGCAGTCTGGAGTTATGGGTGTGATATTTGGGTGCATTAGTTGGAGTTTGTTGTGGGTCAAAGATCACTATCTGGTCGTTGATAGGAATTTTGGCACTAGAGTTGGGAAGTTGAGGATTGTGCAGAACGTGTGTCATACTAGTCCCCAAATTTTCGCTGATGCCCTCCATCGCAACTGCATCTCTGTTCATGCCATTGCTAGCTGCCGGGATCATAATCGGAGTTCTCGATCCTTGTACTAATCTGCCTCCACTAGATTCAAATCAAACCCACTCTCCATTGCTAAGCTTTGATTCATCGATTCGATCAGTTTCGATAAGTAGATCAAGAGCCTCCGGGCAATCTCGAACTATATGACCAATTAATCCACAATAGTAACAAAAATTGGGTAATCGTTCATACACAAATCGGAGTATTACCGGCTGCTTTTTTGGTCCCTCGATATTCATACACCTAAGGAGTGGCCTGGAGATATCCAATCGAACACGAATACGCATTGAAGTTGCTAGGAAACCCTTGTTTTCCTCCTCATCAAACATAATGAAAGTTCCAATAGCATTCCCGATAATTTTAGCTAGGTTACGTGTTACTCCTCCTGATACACGAACATAGAATTCACATCCCTGCAGATCCGTAGTCATAGGGTCATCTCCTTGCTGAATCGTGTTTAAGAGGACAAGATGTTTCTCAAACGACCACGGGCTCATCCGTATCACTCTGTTTCTTTCAGCAGGATGCTCAAACTGGATTAAAAAAACCTCTCTCCTTCAAGTTGTTGCATTTTCACCTCCCTGGTGATTTTCCAAGCCCGCAACATTGTTCTCTGAAAAGCCATAAAATCCCTAAAATTCTTCCCCACCAAGCGCCCTACCAGGCAGCGTTCAACATCAATTACATCCCGCGTGCCCTCCGGAACCTCTACTGTGTTCTCCTCATATACTTTCATCTCCAGAAATCTAACTGAGCCATGGTAGATGTGAGGAAGGTTATGCTTCTCGCAGAATTCAACCGGGACTTGTCAAGCAGACAAGAGAAAAGGAAACACTGGGAGGGGAAAAGTGAGTAAGATGAATGGTTATTGTGAAGATTGTAACGCCTTGTACTGATAAGAGTCCTAGATGTTATGAAGTTTATCTTAACTAAAACCAGAAAATAAGGGAAAGAAAGCAACAGAATAAGACTTGACTATAACTGACGTATAAACAGAATTAAAGTAGCTATCCTCTTTTAGAATCTCACCAAGGGAAAAGTTTAATCTCCCATATTTGTGGAGCTAGGTAAAAGAAAGACAGGGGAAGGAGAAGGAAGAAGCATTCCAGCCGGAGGAGATAGAACACTCATGCAGGAGAGTTTTTGTAATTTGTTAATACTGGGGAATAACTAACCATAGTTAATTCAGAGCATTGATGGTTTAAGGAGGAGTTATAGTCTATATTTTATAAGCAAATAAAAACATCTACTTGTACTTCTCCCTTCCCTACTTCAACCTCCACGTCCTGCTTCGGTTGAGTTTCGACGTACCAAACCCTTTCCCGAGTATACATTTCCATCTCTTGGTTGGATCACAATCATGATTAACAGAACCTAGCTCTTAGATACTAATTGTTGTGACCCAACAACGTTATATCTTTTCATTAAATGACACTATAAGGTTCCAAACAGTCAAATAGCCAAACAATCTCTCAAATGAGTAACATAATCAACAAAAAGGGATCCCAACAAAAATGACAATAGTTATGAACTCCAAGTCGCTATAAATAAGTCTAACACCTCAATACACATCCATCATGACATCGGATTGCTGAAACATGAAATAATAATGGAGATGATGGAATTTGAGTTGTTGTACGGGACCACATGACAATGACCTCTGACGGCTTTAACCCAAGGGTTTACAGTTTTTTTCTAAACTCATATATATTGCAAGACTTTGTATGATAGTTAGCTAGTAATTTCATTTCATAATTTATTAGTCTTTAGCATTGCGATTTATGTATAATTTGCGGTCAAAATTGAATAAATTCAACTAGAAAAATCAAACCTGCCCAAATGTTTTGGGGCGGAGACCTTTATTTTTCTTTGATGATCGGAGACCTTTCTTACAAAAACTGAAATAATTTGGTAAACGATTCTAGTAAGCCCGTGCCGAGGACGGCCAGATTTGGAATGTACTTACTTACATTAATTAACATTATTTAATTAATTGAAAATTAAATATAAATAATATTGTTAACCTTAACAGTTAAGGTAGACAAGGCTGAGATTCGTGCCAGATGTGTTTCTCAAAATAGAATTAAATATCCTTTTCCGTATAGTTTCACACAAATCAAGCCAAAATTATAACTTCCGATCCAAATTTGTTACAGTACTTTCATATGGGGTTAGCCTTAACAGTTAAGGTAAGAGTCAAATCTTCCAGTGTATAATTAGGGGTGTTCATAAATCATAATTACTCCGATCCCAAATCGATTCGAAAATTTTGTAATTTATTGACCCTCATCCTAATCCTAATGTGAACATGATTATTATTTGTAATTTTCTGATTATATATAGAGTAGTTTTGATATTATGGTTCATAATTACGTAGAAAAGAATAAAAACCTATGTTTCTAGAGATTTTTTTTATTTTCTAAAAAACGATAAAGAGGTAACTTGAATTCGTGACTTATTGGTTGGAGGTGAAGTTTATTACAAACAGGCGGAGGTAGAGGATCAATGAAGTCATTAGCTCTGACTTTGTTGTTTATGAGATAGTGTTGAATTAATTAATGATTTAGTCAAGTATTGATGAGATTAAGCATGTTATTAGATAGTATTGCCTTAGCTGTGTTATGTCTTTGTTTTGCATGTTTGTGATATGATTGTCGGATAGTGTATTTTGCATTTAAGCATTTAAGTATATTATCTAGTATTGAATACTTTTCACCTGCTCATCTTTAATTTAGTGACAAATTATGAATTAAAGTATGTAATATAAATTTGGGTGGTTACATTAGAGTGGTTAACTGAACATTTCACATTAAAAGAAGTTACGAATTTGATTTTTAAGAAGAGGAGGAACAATACGATCAAGTCAAGCAAACATCAAAAACCAGTAAAGAAGATAATTAGCTAGCTATCTTCTGAAAGATTCAAAATGCAATGCATGGTCGTATAATTGGCCAAAAATCATTATAGTTGATATCTTAAGAAAAATAATGCGGATATTTATCAAATTTCTAACCGACCCGACTACGGTGGGTTATCCAAACCACAAACCACGGCGGGTATGTTTTTTCCTAACCGCCGCGGGTCGGTTAACAAAAAAGACGGACGGATGGCGGGTGGTTTATAACAACAAAAAACCATAAATATATCGCAAAAGTTTACGCTAGATAAAAGGGGTACATCTAGACTAGCTAGTAATTTAGTATAATACTTTTGTTCTAGTTCTAGTCTAAATCAAAATGACTATGTCCATCTACTTTACCTTAGTTTCCCAAAATATAACAAATTTAGTAATCAAGAATTGAGAATTAGTTTGGTAGGTTGATAAAATAATTAAAACAAGCATGAAACGTCACTAAAACAATAAAAGCGGAAATATGTATAAAACAAAGAGTGGGTGGGTATATATGCGGGCGGTTGACGGTTTGCCAATTACTTAACCGTTAAGGGCGGGCATAAATTTTCACTAACCATGGCGGTTTTTGGCTAAAATTAGAACCGGCGGATGCGGGTTGGAGGCGGACGGATTGGCGGGCGGAGCGGACGGATTTTTTTTATGTACACCCCTAAATGCATGGTCGTATAATTGGCCAAAAATCGTTATAGTTGATGTCTTAAGAAAAATAATGTGGCCGACTTGATAACAGAAATTCGAAAAAGAAAAACTTGATAACAGAAATTCAAACATACATAAATTGGCAAATTGATCTATACACGATTTGGTGAAAATTTTGGGGGTCATTACAAGACAGTATGGTGCTGGACATAATTGCCCAATAAAAAGGTAATTCCAATTACTCACGTGATTGACTATTTTATCCTCCTTAAATTTCATTTTTAAATGTGCATGTTTATTATACATTTTATGTGAACCGACTATTTCATCCTTCTTAAATTTCATTTTTAAATGTGCAGGTTATACACTTACTTTTTAAATATATAAAATTTCAATGTACAACTAAATTTGAAACTCGACAGTGGACACTTAGGGTGAGATGCCAATTTCATTTGGGACAATCTACTTTCGCAATGTGTTTTGGGATAATTTCTTCCCTTTTCTCGTAACTTTCATTCCACTCATTCCTCTCCTTGTAATTTTCCCAAAAGTTAGTCCACTGCACTTGTTCTGATTCTAGGGAGATTTACAGGCCAGTAATAACCTGGACTAAGTTGTCTAAATAAAGTCCAAACAGTGTCACTCCAACTTGAAGCAGATTTATTGGGGTGAGACTGCACATCCTAAAACTAAATGTGCATATCCTAAACCTAAATTTGCATGAGTTCTAGGATGTGCATCTACATATGCACATTTGTGCTGCACATCCGGTGGATAAATCCAAAAATCCATTTTTCTGTAAGTTTTGGTGGGATAGTGGTATTGATCCTGAAATTGGAGTCCAAAATGGTATCTCGTTGCAATTTTCCCTGATTCCATTGGCCAATATATATGCAAGTAGTACAATTCTGTTGGCCCATATGCAAGTATGATTTTGGCGGCCCATGAAAAATTTTAAACTTCCCAAAATATAATTTTGGTCCATATCTAATATAATACTAAAAGAATTATTAGTAGTTACCCAGTCTCATGGGACTTTCCCCCACTTTTATTCTCGAAGATAAATAATTTTTAGAATTAACAAGTACATTAATTTATGTGTATAATTCTATACATCATGTCACTATTGCCGCTCCATTGCTTTTTTCTTAATCTTTCTGACCATTCATCCCTATGCTTTCTTTTACAGGAACTCATAATTATCACTGCACAAATTGAAATTGAACGGAAATACGATAATGATGATGGTCTGCTTCATCTTATGTTGCATATGCGTTCTATCTATCTTAGTTCATCGTTTACAGTTTCAAGAATTCCAGAAATCAATATCATCTTCTATATCTACATTTTTAAACAAACAGTCATTGTACCATGGGTTGAGAATTTGTTATGTTCTCTTGAAAAAGAAGGTATCAAACTCAAGGATACCCAACCTCTCACCAATGCCCATATTTTGAACAAATATGGATATGATATGCAAATGAAGGCATTGGAGAAGGCAGCTGCTGCGGAGAGCAACGTTGCTGAACAAGCAACTAGCCACGCAACTGTGAGTAAGAGGAAAGCCCAACCTTTCAAGTCTTCTGGAAAAAAGACCAAGGACAAAAACAAGGCACATACCAGTGCATGTTCTAATCTTGCTGAACATTCCTCTGAGCAGGACGTAATAGTCTGTGATGCTGCACGTGAAATCAAGGAGCGGATCATAAATCCAACTCCTTTAGCATCATCAGAAGCTGCTTTACGTGAAATAAATGAAAGAATCAAGGATTCTGATCAGCTTCCATTGCTCAACCCTCCCAAACTCAGCAAGAAAGGGAACTTGCTATCGCAGTTAAAAATGCTGGAACTCAGCATTCTGCTGCTGTCTCTGAAGATAGCACGGACTCATTGTTGAACAGTACAACCCCTGCTAAAGATTACATCTTTGAGAACGCTGGTGTCTCAGTTGGTGATAATGTAACCAGCATGCCTACTGTCGATCCCAATAGCAAAGAGGCCTTATTAAACTTGGCTGAAAATCTAATGAGGGACGGTAACACTGATTCAAACATGAATGTTCCACCTCTCATGACTGCTGAAGAGCTGAATGCAACAGCTCCACCTGAAAAGGTAGACCAAATGCTAACTGAGAGAACTAGCATTGAAGCTGCCACACTTGCTGAACCTCAGCAGGTAAATAGCTTTACACTTAATAATTTTGAAATTAATTTGACTAAAGTTCTATTGTCCCTAACTGTTATGAATTTGTCTCAGACTTCAAGGCAAGAAGTTCCAGAACCAACAGCATCTCCTGCTGAGAAGGAGAATGAACCAAAAGAGCTTGCTGAGCCTTCATCACAGGTCAAGGAAACTGAGAAATCTTTAGAGGTATCTCAAAGTTTCAGTGCTATTAATTCTATATCTAATGGTTCATATTACTTAAGGGTTCTTGCAAATTCTAAACAGGTTGCTGTGCATAAAGAAAAGATTCCTGAGACATCATTCAGACATGAAAACTTCAATGCAACCTCCGAAGGGATGCCCATCGAATTAATTATATTTACTATAACAACCTTGGATTCATATATATATGCAATACGAATTTTCATTCGGTAATTGCAAATGTGGTCACAATGTTTAACTCTACAGATTTTGCCGATACTTCAATCATAAAGAGTAATAAAGTATCAATTTCATCTATACGAAACAATATCTTAATGGGAATTGTGTAAAAGTTTATGCTAAAAATCAAGCCATATTTAGAACGATCACGCTGGACCCCGCGTGTTAGAATTGCCCTTCTTAACATAAGCAACATTCTACCCATCCTAACATAAGCAACATTTTACCAAATTTTCCGTGTCCAAGTTGGAGGCGGCAAATTCGATTTTAACTACTACTTCTTCCGTCCCGTCCGAAACTTCCCGTTTTTCCATTTTGAGTGTTCCATTTAAAACTTCTTTTTTTCATTTTTTTACATACTATTATCCAGTAACAACAATAAATATATCTATTTTCCAAATTAACTATCAATATTTTACTTAAAATTAATACTCTCCTTATTTGGTTGACTGTAAAGTCAAATAAGAAACTTGGACGGGGCGAATCGAAGTAGATTAAATGAATGCTGGTCCAAGTTATTGCCCTTAATTTGAACTTGTTCAGAGATCAATTTTCGGCCCAGTTTCAGTTTCAATAGGCTCATTCAATTTCAATAAGGCCAAAATCGGTTACCAAGGCCAATTGTTGTCTAGAAGTAGGTACTCTGGATAACCATGGCCGTGGGTTCTACGTTTGTACAATGAGATCCGTCGGTCCTAAATTTTGTTAGTTGTAATCTTTCCTATATGATTATACTTTTTTTAAACAACATTACTGGTTGGAAAAAGCGTATTATTAACTGAGTTGTCATTCGTTGTTATGATGATTATACATATTTCAACTGGAGTTAGTTGGGATGGAGTATAATTTGACAGACAAGACACAATCAATCAATTATTTCTCTGCAGTTTTCTTGATTGCTTTGAATTATGTATTCTCAGGAGCCAGGACTGATAGAAATCCCGAGTTAATTTTCTGAAGAAAAAAAAGCATTTTATTACACGCGCTGACGCGCATTCCAAACAGCGAAACACTATCACTTATTAGCAGATACTCTTATTATTGGTTTTGTTTTTCGCGCAGAAGTTCGCTTAACATGTTAAGGGTGGCCTCCTGAGCGGGGCAGAGGGGGTGGGGGTGGCAGCAATGCTGGGCGAGGCCCAGGTGCTAGTGCTGGAGCCGGAGCTGGGCGCTGCGGAACATGTAATGCTACAAAATGCATAGATTTTAACAATTAGGAACTGTAAATTCGATAAAGGAAATGAAATTTAACATATGCTAATGATACCTGACAACAATCTGGCTTCAGTGTTCCTCAAAGTCAAACCAATTACAAGAACAAAGAGATAGATACTCCTCATTATCTTGACACACTTCATTTCGTAATTGTGTCCGATTAAGCTTCTTTTTGAGGTTTCAAAATGTTGCAGCTACATTTATATATAATGTCAATTGTGTGGTGTGAACATGGCATTAACTATTATAGTTGTTGCTGACTTTTATAAAAGATTGTAATTTATATAGTCTGAACACTACAGATGAAACAGTTCTGGGTAGGCAATTAGCAGGAAGGTAACAACCAGGGCAAATTGTGATGAAATCAGCATTAGATAACGACGCATGATCACCAGAAAGGGATCTGAAGTTGGCGAAAATTAAGGAGAAGTTGCTGGAGACGGATATGAGATACTATGTTGCTTCATTCGGTAACTTATTTCTGTGCAGTTTTCTTTTGAATTCCTTGAACTATGAACTATCAGGACTGATATGAGCAAAGATTACAACTCTTTTACACAAATGTTTTGCTAATTTGCTTCACTTTTGTGTTTTCTGTGGTCCGGTGCTATTTTTTGAACAATGGAAAGCATGTCAGGCCGTGTCTCTGGCTTGGGTTGTATACATACCAATGCAGTGGTCACTATCAGTGCCACTTCCTTTGCTACACGGCCTGAGGGAGGTGAAACGCGTTCATCAAGTACGTCTCTTAAGAACTGTTCTGGATCACTCTGCAATGCTGCTTTTGTCGCGGAAGGTGAGAGTGCAGACAAGAGTTCTCCAGGGTGCTTTCCCATCATTACTTCCAATGCGACCACTCCAAAGCTGTAAATATCCGATTTCTCTGTCACCTTCATCGTAAGAGCCAATTCTGCACATCAAGATGAAGTAGCTTGTCATTTGTGCAGAAAAAACCATAGATAATTACAAAAGTCTGCAGGTATATTTTTGCTTTTATTAGATGATCAAGTCTGAATGTCATATAAGTTTTCTATCGAATTGCTAAGCTACTGATAATAAGATCGTGCTTCGAACAAAATATATATTACCTGGTGCCATGTATCCATAAGAGCCAGCAACCGCTGTCCAATTCGATGAATCAGGATTCAGGAGTTTTGCAGTGCCAAAATCCGAAAGACGTGGCTCATATTCTGATTCGAGCAAAATATTGTTCGGGGTTATATCTCTGTGAACAATTGGCAGGGGGCAGTCATGATGCAGGTATGCGATTGCATGAGCTACTCCTTGCACGATTTTGACCCTATTAGCCCAGTTTAATGCAGATGCCTCGCCATCATCGCGTAGAACACTTCCCAGGCTTCCTCTTTCAACATACTTGTACACCAAGTACATGGACCCTTTGCTAGAGCAAGAGCCATAAAGCTTAATGATGTTTCTGTGGCGTACTTCTGTCAATGCTCGGATTTCATTCTCAAAAGCAACACAGTTTGTTAACGGTAGTTCACTCATGTCTGATATGTGGAGGCGTTTAACTGATACAATATGCCCATTCGGCAAATCAGCTCTGTAAACAGTTCCAAATCCTCCTTTTCCAATACAGTATTTCTCATCAAAATATTCAGTTGCTTCGAGAATATCAATGAATTTAACTTCGCCTCCCGGCATGAATGACTCAGAAGTCTTTTCAACAGGCTTAGTAGCTTTTCTCCGGGGAACGAGAAATCTCATAGCAATGATTGAAAGTATAATGAGAGCAGCAACTGAAACAGTAACACCAATCAGAATTTTAGTCCACTTATTATGTGAATTTTCAGTTGAAATGTTCGAGTGACAATGAGAAAGTCCTGCAGCTCCACAAAGACCAAGATTGTTGCTATACGCCTGTATAGAAGCTTCCCGGAAGATATCTCCATCAGGGATTGGACCAGACAACGCATTGTAGGAGAAATCAAAACTTCCGAGGCTAAGCATTCCAGATAATGTTGAAGGGATCCCACTCGAAAGATTGTTGTGCGACAGGTTGAGATTCTCCAAAGATTGTAGACGTCCGAAACCTGGTGGAATTGTCCCTGTGAGAAAATTGTTACTAAGGTCCAGCAACAACTGTAACCTCATCAAATTTCCAATTTCAGCTGGAATGTTCCCTGACAAAATGTTGTGGCTCAAGCTTAAGATTAACAAACTTGAGCAATTCCCGATTGCTTCAGGGATATTCCCTGTCAAACCATTTCCTGACAAATCAAGCATCTGAAGCCTTCTCAAACGACCTATCGAACTAGGAATTTCTCCACTCAATCGATTGTTGTTTAGATTAAGATTTGACAGTTGCTCTAAATTTCCCAACTCAGATGGGATTTCACCTGTCAATTCATTTGAATCCAGGGCAAGTCCACCAAGATTTGTTAGATTTCCAAGCTCCGCAGGGATAGTTCCCGAAATACTGTTCTGATCAATTAGCAAATTTCTGAGCTGCTCATTGCGTCCCCACTCTGGCATGAGTTGTCCAGTAAACCGGTTCCTGCTAAGTGATAAGTATTGGATCTCTGGATGCACTCCGAATGCTTCTGAAATGTTTCCAGATAATTGGTTGTCTTCTAACCGAACTCTTATCAGACCTGTGCAATTCTTCAAGCAGTCAGGTAAGGGCCCAGAAAAGTTGTTGCTGTTAGCCGTCAGACGAACCAGTTCAAATCCTGAACATAATCCAGGAGGTAGTTCGCCTGAGAAGCTGTTATCTGAGAAACTTATGTTCACCAGGGGACTATTTGTTCCCAGCTCATGGTGAATGGTGCCTGAGAGGTTATTTTCGTGTATGCGGAGAGTCTTGAGATTAGTGAGATTCGAAATAGAGCCTGACAACTGCCCAGTTAACTGGTTGGAACTGAGATCAAGAATCTGTTGAATGCGTAAAATGTAAACTAGATTTAGAGTTACTCAAGTAATCTGTCCAGTATACTTCATAACAGTTCAGTTGACACTTGACATTATTGTTCAACCTAGATAGATCATCATGGAAAAAAATATATGATGCATGACTTCAGTTGTAACATATATGTTCTAATATGTAACATTGTATGTGTCTAACAGCATAAACCATAACAAAATTTTGTGATGAAGAGATAAGTTGACAAGAACAGGTGACTTTTTTCTGCGAACTTTGATCGCGAATTGCTCTATAAGTATATGGCGAAAAAATATGATAAAATTATATTATGAAAATAATTAAGCTTATTTTTGTAACATAATTTTACTGCATTTTTTTTATCGTATCATTTTAGAACAATTCGTGATCAAAGTTCGAAAAAAAAAAGTCATCTAAGAAGTTCTTATTGGAACGGAGGTAGTATATGTTTTAATATGTAACATTGTATGTGTCTAACCGCATAAACCGGGTAACACAAAATTTTGTGATGAAGAGATAAGTTGACAACAATTATATTGAAATCTATGCTAGTTGGCGGACCCCTTCTCACATGACACATGACACATGACATGAGTATGGGTCCATGTTGTGCTTATCCGTTATCCTAGATTCCTAGGGGCAAGAGTGGTTTATTAAGTACTCCCTCCGTCCACGAATAAGCTTTCTATTTTGTTTTGATATCCGCTTTTCGTTCACAAATTACTCAAAACTCTTATTGAACAATTTTTTTTAAAAAAATAATATTAAAATATTACCATAATTATACATTTTTAATGTAATTTTTCTACATTTTTTAACCAACATAATTTAGGAGTAATTTACGACTTAAAAGAAGTCAATAAAACTAAACGGGAAACATTTGACTGGACGGAAGTTTCCTTCCAATGTATACAAAAGGGTTTCATAAAATATTTTAAAATACCTGGGGCAAATTAAATTTGACTACGTAAAAATGTAAAAATATGTTCAAATGTAAGAAAAGAATTACCTTTAGGGCAGTAATATCTCCGATCTCAACTGGGATAGAGCCGGACAGCCGGTAAGATTGTTGGAGTACAGGTTCAGCTCTTCAAGATTCGGCAGGTTCCCAATCTCCACCGGTATTGTACCCGAAAACCGGTTAGCCGAAAGTCCTAGCATCCTCACTCCAGTCACATTTCCGATTTCTGCAGGGATAGACCCTGAAAATGTATTGTTATGCAGAAACATTTTGCTGAGATTACTTAGCAAGCCTATTTCTGGCGGAATTTCACCGGTGAAGTAATTGTTCTCGACGTACAGAAACTTCATAGAGAGCCAGTGTGAGATGAACTGAGTTAAGATGTCACCATAGAAGTTGTTGTAAGATATCCACAACTCAGTTAAGTTTGTCAGGTTCGAGAAAGACCAAGGCAATTCACCAGAAAGCGAATTTCCGGCCATCGCCAAGTACTCAAGTGCCGTGGATTGGCCTAGTTCGGGAGGAACCGTGGAATTGAAGCCATTGTTTCGTAGATCTAGGATTCGAAGACTCCTGAGTCCACCTAAGGAAGAAGGAACGTTTCCTTGGAACGAATTGTTTTGCAGTTGGATGATCTCCACATTTTGTAACGGGGTGAAAGAAGCACGTATGGGACCGGAAAACTGGTTGTATGCTACGTTAAGATGTATTAAATTCGATAGCCTGGCGACGTTTGGTGACAATGGACCTTGGAATGAATTGTAACTGATGTCTAGATGTTGAAGGCTCTGGAGAGTGTTGTAGACAGATTCGGGAACAATACCGGTAAAATGGTTCGTAGATATGTCAAGCAACGTAAGGTTCACACAACGGGTTAAGAAATCAGGGAATCCGGAGGTGAAATTGTTGTTGTAGAAACTGAGGTGTGTCAAGAGGGGAAGTTCCCTGACTGTGGACCAATTTGCTGGATTCTCCAAGTAATTGTAGCCGAAATCCAAGTAGTCCAGCTTCTGGAGATTGCCAATTTGAGTCGGAAGAACTCCAACAAGATAGTTATAGTAGAAGCTGATGTACTCAAGCTGCGTCAAGTTCCCGATTTCTGGTGGAATAATGTTGTCAAGAAGATTGTTGCTGAGGTCTAAGAAAGTGAGCCTGGAGAGCCTGCCGATTCCAGACGGTATGGGACCGCTCAAGTTGTTACCATTGAGATTGAACATTGTGAGATTGGGGAAGGAGGCGAAGTCGAGTTGAGTTAGAGTACCGTTGAGAATTAGGCCTGGTAGCGATATCTGCGAGACGGAGCCATCAAAGGTGCAGTTTATGCCTGTCCATGTGATGCAAAGATTTGTGGCATTGTCGAGTGACCATGAGTCGAGAAGCGAACGAGACTCGAACGACAAGGTGTTCTTCCACATCACTAGAGCTTCTGCTGCTGTTCCTTGAGAAGATGCAGTGTTCACTAGTACCAGGATTGAAGTGAAGAAGAGAAGATTATGAACCGAGAGAATGGAATCTGTTAGGGAGATTTTCATGGTGACAAGTTTAGTTCTTGAATTTTAATGGAAAGGGATGGTTGGCCAATCAGAAAGAAAGAAATGAAATGAAAAAAAAAATGGAAACAGAGAGAAGAGAGAAAGAAGAGAAAAAGGGCCCCTTGGTTTGGAGTTTTTAATATTACCATTTGAGACCCATTTGTTAAGCATGAGGTAGGGTATTATCCGAACCTGACGAAACCCTCCGACTCTATTCAATCCACTCTCTTATTTTCTACTTGTTTGCGCCCCAACATAGCACCTCCCCCGCGCCCCGCACCTGTCCTTGCGCCCCAAAACAACGACCTCATGCTCGCGCCGCAACCCCGCGCCCCGCGCCTGTCCTTGCGCCCCAAAACAACGACTTCATGCTCGCCCGCCAGCCCTTGCGCGCGCCGCATCACATCATGTGCGCCCCGCAACCCCTTCTTCACGGCGCGCACCTAGTCCCCTGCGACTTGTTACTCATAGCCAACATGGCATTTTTAAACCCAAACGCCAATTCAATCTCCAGGTGGATATTGATTGTGGCGAGACTTAGTCCTGTGGTTAAGCCAGCTACGATTCGCACAGTCCTTAGTCTTGCTCTCTCCAGGAACTGGTCTATTCGTCAGTTGAACGTCAAAAATGCGTTTCTCCATGGTGAACTCAAGGAAATGGTCTTCATGCATCAACCTGTTGGTTTTCGGGATCCTTCTCGCCCGAATCATGTGTGTCTTCTCCGTAAGTCGTTATATTGCCTCAAATAGGCTCCCCGAGCCTGGTACAAATTAACGGTTTGCGGATTATTTGGTATCTTGGGTTTTACGAACAACAGGTGTGATACTTCTCTCTTCAGTCTTCGCAATGGTCCGCATATGTCATATATCCTCTTATATGTTGACGACATTATCTTAGCCTCGTCCTTGGATCAGTTGCGTACATCCATCATGGCCTGGTTACCCGATGAATTCTCTATGAAGGACTTGTGGCCCTTGAGCTCATTTCTTGTCATCGCTGTGACACGAAACTCGGCGGGCATGTTTCTTTCTCAGCGCGCCTATGCCGAAGAAATACTGGAACGAGCTGGCATGAGCATGTGCAATCCGGCGGTTACTCCAGTAGAAACGAAGCCGAAGCTCAGCAGTTCTCTCGGTAATCTATACGCCAATCCTACGCACTTTCGTAGCCTTGCTGGTGCCTTGCAGTATCTCACTTTCACTCGACCGGATATTTCGTATGCTGTCCAACAAATCTGTCTTCATATGCATGCTCCGCGGGACTCACACATGAATGCTATGAAGCGGATTCTATGGTATGTGAAAGGTACCATGGGGTATGGCCTCCAGCTTTATCCGTCCTCTTCGGCCTCTCTTCTTGCCTACACCGACGCCGACTGGGGCGGATGCCCAGACACCCGTCGTTCAACTTCGGGTTATTGTGTGTTCCTCGGCGACAATCTGATTTCTTGGTCGTCCAAAAGACAGCCGACGCTCTCCCGTTCTAGTGCCGAAGCTGAGTATCGGGGGGTTGCCAACGTTGTCTCCGAATCGTGTTGGATTCGCAATCTTCTACTCGAACTTCCACTACAAAAAAAACTGAGTTTACTGACGAAAGCTATTCGTCAGTAAACCAGTCTATTCGTCAGGAAAAAAATTTCCTGACGAATCGCTAACTTTTACTGACGAATAGATTTGCCGTCAGTAAACGCTTCGTCAATAAACGATTTACTGACGAATGTGTCTTCTTCGTCAGTAAAGTTCGTTGACCTTCGTCAACGAACTTAGCCGTTTTGGCTAATTCGTCTTGCTGACGAATAATCTATTCGTCAACAAATTGCATTTCTTTTTCCTTTTTCTTTAAGTTAATTTACTGACGAATAAGTTATTCGTCAGCATTTCATTCGTAATATTTACTGACGAATAACTTATTCGTCAGTAAATATAAATAATTTTCCTTTAATTTTTAATTCAGGTATCCTGACGAATAGATTATTCGTTAGGAAATTTAATTAATTTTTTTTTAAAATAAACTCAAATTTCGTTAAATAATTTAAATTTTCTTTTTATTTATTTATCAGTTGCTGACGAATAATCTATTCGTCAACAAACTGATAAAAAAATTTAAAAAAAAATCCAACGTCTCTGGTGCCGGAGACGGTGGAAACAGCTCCGATTGGGGCTGTTTCAGCCCCAATCGGAGGTTCTGAAACAGTCTACCTTCGATTGGGGCTGAATCGGATCTGTTTCAAGCTCCGATTGGGGCTGAACAATGCCCCAATCGGAGCGGATGGTGGGGAGGGGGGGGGGGGGAGAGACGAAGAGGAGGCTGGTGGAGGAGAAGAAGACGGGGGGGAGAAGGAGCTGGTAAGGAGGATGCTAGGGGGTTGATGACAATATTTTTCGCACTTTTTATTGTCCTTTTTCGCTAACCATAACGCGGGTTTGTCCCCCCTTTTGTCTT
>JAYMSL010001164.1:0-18419 GCA_036897195.1 Plantago coronopus
CCTTGCTAATTTACAGGAGCCTAGCAGTGTCGAAAAGATTATGGAAATTGATGACCATATAGGATGTGCCATGAGTGGGTTAATTGCTGATGCCCGTACGCTGGTTGAGCACGCACGAGTTGAAACTCAGGTCATTCTGCATTTTTAGTTTATGTGCTGTGTAATTGAGTTCGTTGATGATTTATCTTTTGCTGATAACACTTTTGAATCCTCTAGAATCATCGGTTCTCATATGGTGAGCCAATGACAGTTGAGTCCACTACTCAAGCTCTCTGTGATCTTGCTCTGCGGTTTGGAGAAGGAGATGAAGAATCTATGGTTTGTTGATTTTTACTGTCATTTCAATTTTGAATATTAGGATGTTTAAGTATAATATTGTTGTTGTTTGCTGTTTAAAGTTGTTGATAAGTTTGCAAGTTTGGGCGTCTTTATTTCCTCAATGCTTGTACTTCCTCCGTCCCATGTCGATCTTTCCATTTGGTTTTGTTGACTTTTTCCCCCCTGTTTTCTAGCTGCAAATTACTTCTAAATCAAAGGGGGGAAAATTAGAAAAATTATGTTAAAAAAATGTAGAGTTCCAGGCCAGCTCATGTGAGCCAAAACTTTAGGCTAATGAAATGATCAAATGAAGCGGCATGCGAACTGGCTAATCCAATTCTTACACTGTACAGGTGTACACTTATCAAGTTAGTCAATAAAAATACTACATTTGTTCATCTTATAATTTTTACCATGCTGCATCCAGACCATGAACTTGTAGCAATTTGTATCTTCGCTTATGACCCTAAATAAATTGTAGTGGCTCATCATCCAGGCCTGAAATTGCTTGGATTTAAGCACCCTTTTTTCTTAAAAAACCAATTTAAAGGACGGGTACTCCCCTATTATTTATGTAAGAGTTAAAGTTGATCCTATTTTTCTTCTAGTATGTCTAGGCTTCATTTGCCTAGCCAAGACTCGAGGCAGTCTTAACACATGAGGAAGGGAATATTTTGCACGTAAGGCAAAATGATGTTTCCTTATGGAACTCAAACACTAACAATTAGGGGAGGGCTTATTTTTATTGCATAAACAAATAAAGTTACGGGGTTTTATAAACCCCGCGAGTACAAGAAATTTCCAAATGGAGATATTCCTATATCTTAACTGCCTAAGCAAAACAGGCCTTAAATGACAACATACACAAATAAGCAAAGGCCGAGAAGCTACAACAAAACCAGTAGCCAAATTACTTGCATGCTTTACAAAAGCTAGCCCAGGCCCCCCCCCCCCCCCCCCAAAAAAAAAAAAACCCATGAACTGCAAGTCTGTTGAACCCTTGTAATTAGTTTCGTAATAGCTCTTTATATTAGGTTTCTAGGTAATGAGTTTAGTCGCCTAAGAATCTTTTGGCTAGTGTGAAAAGTTTGAGCTGCTATCTATTGTATGACTCTAGTATATGGTGAGGAGAGGGTCTCTAGTGTGCAGGGTACAGTCCTGTGCTGTTGAAGTTGATTGTGCCGTGCTTTAGTGATGTAAGCTGAATCATCTTTAACTGATTGATCGCTTTTGTTCTGTGCAGTCAAGACCTTTTGGTGTATCTCTTCTCATTGCTGGTCATGACGAGAACGGTCCTAGTTTGTGAGTATTTGCATTCTCATTCTTGTACCTTCAAGTTACTGTATGTGGAGGGAACATTGTCAAAGATTTTGGGATGCGTAAACTGTTTGAATTTGTACTCCCTCCGCCAAGTCTATAGGTTTTCACTTCCCTTTGAAGTAGTCCGAAACAAAGCTTCTCATTTCTTTTATAGTTTTATTGGACATGCTATGGGCCATCTTTATCAACATATTTACTTGCAACAACCTCCACTTACAATATAATACTCCAAAAGTAATAAGTCTTTATTTTGTTGACGAAAATGAATCTGAGAAGCTTGTGGTTGGACCGAGGGAGTAATATGCTATATCAGGTTGACTGAATATGTCCTGTTTTTGCGTGATGCAATGCATGAGTGCATGCAATATATTGTTTCTGGGACCTTTTTATTATTACAGTCTGAGAATCTAGTCATATTTATTATCGACATCAACTTGGGTGGAGTTATGTTGTTAAAGTGTAATCCTTTTTTGGCTCCCCAATGAACTGATAATTGTGGCTGACTTGCACAGGTATTATACTGATCCATCTGGAACATTCTGGCAATGCAATGCAAAAGCCATAGGATCGGGTTCTGAAGGTGCTGATAGCTCTCTGCAGGAGCAATATAATAAGGTATACCTATCTTCGACTCTTGAGTGTGACTTTCTTCCTGTGAACCTGAGCTATATTCTTGTGTTGCGTTCTTCGACTCTTGAGTGACTTTCTTCCTGTGAACCTGAGCTATATTCTTGTGTTGCGTTTGAATTTTGAATGAAATTATTCACTTTCATCAGAAGCAAGTTATTGTGCACAAATGCTACATCTCCATTGAGAGGATTGTAGTTGTTGTCTAGTGTTGTTTACAATCACTATGCTATACTAATTTAGTTTATGATGCATTTTTTGTTCTGGCAGGATCTAACTCTAAAGGAAGCCGAAACCATTGCACTTTCCATTCTTAAGCAAGTTATGGAGGAAAAGGTACTTGCCAGATGTATTCAGATGTTTTTCGTGCATAACTTTATAAATTGTACCTTGCATGACTGACTAGTTGATAATGGACATATCAGGTTACCCCGAACAATGTTGATATTGCAAAGGTGTCTCCAACCTACCACCTTTACTCCCCCACAGAAGTTGAAGAAGTCATCAACCGTCTATGAGGACTATCATCGGCTATATATGGGCTTATTCACATCGTCAAAATTCTCGTTGTTCCCAGCATTGTTCATGTTCGTGACTGTTAAAACACTATTCTGTTACTTGGAAAACTGATGTGTCACATGTGTCGGACTTGGTACTAATTAGATGAACTTTTACCAGGAGTTATATTTCCAACTTATGTTTTATATGGATTTCTTCTCTACATAGACTTAATCTGAATCACAAACAGAATGATTATATTGTGTTTTAGCACAAATCAGAATGAATTGAGCCAATTAATTTCACCCCAAATATGTATAGTCATCCATGTATGTATAGAAACTTAGAAAGGGAAAGAGGCCAATTCCATCCGAGGATTAAGATAACCCAAAGCTTTTGTTCTACTAATCTGAAAAATAAGTAATCATTGAAGTCAGTTCTTTGTCCATGCCCTGGACAGAAAGGAAGAAATGTGCATATACTCACCGGCGGATCCAGGAATCAAATTTTTGGGAGGTGACGTTACATATGAAATTCTTTTTCCGAATGTAGGGGTTCTATCATTAAATAATCTTATGGTTTCTTCAGTTATTACTGAGCTTAAAGGTTGCTGCTATTAATCATGATCATAGAGCTAGCTTCATGGACGGAGCTTCTAAGTTGTGTATTTTCAGTTAACACCTCTTTTTTCTCTTGAAATTTAGATTTAATTTTTTGTTTTGATTAATAAATAAATTGAGTTCAGAGTTTCTGAAACATTCAAAATGATCCATGGTAGTTAATTGAGCTTGGTTGGGGTTATTGTAAGCCTAAATTGATTTTATTGGATAGATCCTAAGGTATGATATTTAGAAATTAGACGATGAATGTATTTACAATTTAATAAAATTGTTTTCTTGTAAAATCAATTGTGAACTCAAAATATTCAATATTTATGACTCTGTCCAGTTGAGAATATGAAGTTAATTAGCAGTGTTATAAATACGAACTAACTAAACTAACAAAAGTTAAATTAACTGAATTGAATTTAATTTTAAAAAACTATTACTTAGCCGTGTATGAGATGCTCTCGTTCGATGGAGCCCACTAATGAACGTAGCATAAATACGAGGTGAAGCTTGCAAAATTAAAAACCCGTGGGAGTAGTACAGAGGACATGAAATAGACAGTATAAAATTTTGAATGAAAGACTTATATTCTGTCGGGTAAATGCAGTAATATATCATATGTTTTTTGAAACATGTGCAGTTTTTTTGTATTGCACGAATGTATTCTATGTTCTTCAAAACTCTGCACAAATGTGCTTCTGTTAAATTACTGTTAAAGTTAACGGTTTGTGTTACAATTTCATGAATTTTATGTTTAAATTGACTAAAATGCATTTAAAATAATAAAATTATATAAATCATCTTATTTAATATTATCTTCTCAATTTGAATTACTCACTTGATGTTTTCATAAATTTTATTTTTCCAAAAATAATTGCATTAAGTATAAATACTCAATCTATTTGAATTCATTACTTCTAAGAATCCAATAAATCTTTAAAGTTATGATTTACTCTTTTCTTTTTTTTTAGAAAAAGAAAGATAATATTTTTCAATATTACTTTTTACATTTCATTTTTTAATATTGCAAATTTTGCTTCTAAAAGAGGTAACGAAAGTACATACTCGAAATCAATAAATGTAACTTGTCGAAGAAAATGAGATGTGAAATCATTAGCATAAATGTTGAACAAAAATTCTATCTTTTTTTTAAAGGTGGAAGTCGTAATTTTAATTATTTTTTAAGAGTAATGAATTCCAACAGACTAAGTATTTTGATCGCATACTATATTTGAAAAAGAAAATAAATTTATAAATAAATGATGAGAATCTACATGTACTTGACATGTCATGATTTATCTATATAAGCACTGAAGTTTTATGCTCAAATAATTTAATTATTTAGAATGCATTTTAGTCAATTTGAACATAAAATACATGAAGTTAAAACACGCACCATTAACTTTAACGGCAAATTTAACGAAAGACGCATTTATACAGAATTTTGAAGAACATAGGATGCATACTTGCAATTTACTGTAAAGAACATGAGTTACATAGAATACATTACTGCATTTTACCCCTATTTTGTCCGATATAACTTCCAAAAATTCCCGAACAAAAGCGCAGGAAAAGCTCCAATTGACTTCCTTACCCTCCATATATTTGACTGCGAAAATTTCGCTTCCAAAAGCAAATTCCCACAACACATGGTCTTATGATACAACAAAGTTTGAAAATATTGCTGTGTTTACAAAAGGGCCATCACAAACTTTCAAGGGGATGGCTTTTTTTATTTAAATGTTTTAGTCTCTTCGGAAAATATAGATGCAGATTTCTCAGTCACGGTATTCATCCATGAAGCTCTTGTGGAAATCGGTGAGGCGAGTAATAATAGCTGGTATCCTGTCCTCCTGAGGTAATATCGTGCACCTGAAATGCCATGTCCCAGGAACCTGCCACAAACAAACAAACGTAAACAACCTTTGTATCAGTCGGAGCAAAACTTGAAACAGATAACTCAATACACCATAAGATCGGTACAAATTATAAGGCACTGGTACATTTTAAATAAGCTGACAACATGGTGCTTAAGACAACAAGTGACACTGATGTGATCTACAGGAACATGAGCCAAACAACATTTACCTGACCGAAGCCAGAACCAGGAACAACAACAATTCCTGTGGCGTTCAGAAGACGGCGACAGTAAAATGTATCAGGGGAAGTATTCACTGATTTAGCTGCTTCGATTGCTTTCTTTGGCAAGTTGATGCGAGGGAATAGATACATGGCTCCTTCAGCTCTGTTACATGTCACTCCTTCTAAATTGTTAAGTGCTTCTTCAAGACTCTGGTAAGATTAACAATAAAAATAAAGATGAGCAAGAAACATCTGATAGAATCTGGTCATGCATATCACACATGGAAGACAGTGGGAAAGGGTTCATGAATGCCTAATATTTGAATTTTGTACCCCATATTATCTTATAATGTATAATAGTATAACTTGAGCCTACCTTACCATTGACCCTGAGAACATCCATAAAACAAATTTATATTACCTAGTCTACTTTAAATAATTACCTAGTCTACTGGAGTAATAAGGTTGGCCGATTGGTAAGGGTGCTGAAGTAGCACATGAGAGATTTGAACCCCAGCGGAAGCATAAGGTGGTATGGTATAGGCATAATTGGAGTTATAAGGTTGGTATAGGCATATTTAGAGTTATAAGGCGGTAAATGAGTAGTGTAGGAGTAGGAGTAGGGTAATTAGATTTGACGTTTCAAACTTTTTAACATGGTCTACTTATACTTTCTTATTATATATACCACCACAACCGCCTTCTAGTTAATTGACTGGCTCATCATTTGAGCGAAAAGCAGAAATGGTAAGAACATCAACAGATGGGCAAACCTGTGCACGTCTCTTCAACGAGGACAAAATTCCTTCCTTCTCATTCATGTAAGACTCGTATGATTCATCTCCTACCTGAAAATACCAAACATTAATTACTAATGTCATGAGAACGGGGTCAACGAATTAAGTATTGGGCTGTGCTACAGAAGCATAAAACATGTGGGTCCCTAATATTAACAAATAGTTGCACAAGAGAATCTCGGGTTAGGAGGGTCATTCATTAGACTAGGTCCAACTTTAAAGCACACAAGAGCAGAGTACCAAGAGTATCTGGGTATGCTCTTCTATTTTGGCACCTGATCACAATTCAAAAACAGCATAGAGCTCCTTACCTGGGGCCCATTAGAAAACGTTTTCATTTTTGTTTCATCAAAATCCCAAATGTCAAACGGACTATACTCAGTCACCTATATATGTGCAATTGTGTTTACACTTAACATTTTCATTTTCGCCAAATACAAGTATCGTCACTGATAATAAATACTGCACAAATCCAAACCTCCGGTTTGTTGCATAGTAGATAATAGCAAAAAGCAAAGACAAAAGTATCTCACCTTTGGGGGGTTCATGACAAGGCTGGCAAGAATCTGGCCAGATAAATTAGAGCACAGGTTTACTGATGCCACTTTGTAAATTTGCTCTCTGATTTCAGGGCTAAAACCAGTGACCTCCATATAACCTCCTCGTTTTCCACATTCTCCATAGTAACCTGTAAGCAGGCTGGTTTAACTATCTTGAACAAGTTCATCGCGAACTAAATACCAAAAATTGAAGCTTACCCTTAGATACAGACTGGAAGGATACTAAAGAAATATCTTTCTCGCCATAACCCATAGAGCGAGCCACTTTCTTGAAAGAGTGAAATTGTTTGTCAGGCACATAAATATTTTCCTGGTACACCTACAAAGAAAAAAAATGTATACGGAAAATCAGTAGATTCAGAATTCTTTAGCGTTTCAGTTATTATGACTATCAAAATTAAAGAGCAATGTGCGAACTATATATTACAAGACACTCAGTCACCTAGAAATAAAATATAAAGAGTTAGTACCTCATCCGCCAAGAGAACAAGTCCTTCTTTCTTGCAGAAGTCAACAATTTCTTGTTGGTTCTTCTCAGCCAGAACCTTCAGAGGAGGCATTCAAAATATCAAATCATGTGAGTACGTATTACATAAAATTGACCTTGCTCAGCTGCAGAATGAACTTTGTACCTGCCCAGTTGGATTCCCAGGGTTTATAACCACCAAGGCCCTAACATTGATTCCCTTTGACTTAGCAGCATCTAACTGCTTTTTAAGCTCAGACACTTCCATTCCCCATCCTGTTGCTTCATCGAGATAATAGGGAACCTAGTCAACAATGAAGTCACTATATCAGAGGTAAAAAAATGGTAAGCCTCTCAGAACATGAAAAATGAATATTAACATAGTGAGATTTAGTATGTGAGAGCTACAAGCAAACGACTATGAACATATTGAGATTTAGTCTATTAAGAGAACGTCACATATATTAAGGAATCAGATATCCTCATGAATCAATTACAGTTTAAACATACAAGTGATCCTCCATGGAGTGCAATTGAAGCAGAATAGAGAGGATACTGCGGAATGGGGCAGAAAATGCCATCTTTCTCTGATCGGATCAATAACTGCATCATCATATGCACCTGGAAAAAGAATGTGAAAAATGTCATCCACATCTAGACTTCCTTGCAATCACGGTATAGTGTTAACTGTTAAAGCCCAAGAATGAGAATATATTTACCGCTGGGCTTGCACCATCAGTCAAGAATATGTCATTCGGATCAGCTGGAAACCCATCCCTAGCTTCGATGCCAGCAGCAATAGCATCACGAAGTCCTTTGATTCCCTGATTTTTTTTAGAATGACAACAAGACCTTTTAAGTATTTAAAGATCTGACCATGCTGTGGAGGAAGCTCAAGAAAAATGTTATTACCTGGCTGTGACTATAAGCCCCAGTTGCTCTTCCGGGAATTTGATCTAGGATCTGAAATGCTCGTTCTATAGAATCCGCACTGTGAGAATCAGGACAAAAAGAAAAATACAATCATTTGTGGTCCCCAGACATAAGGCAGTGTATTTCATGTCTACCAGAGTAACATATTATAACCATTAAACACTATCATTGAAGAGCATACCACCAGATTTCACAAAATGAGCCTAAAATCTTGAGTGTCCAGTAAAAAAGGCATGAAGTATAATTTCTAATAACTTTTTAATTCCTACCTTCCCTAAATTGAAGAGTATAGTACAGTTCTTGTACCATTTATGGATTATAGCACAGCTTTAGCAGATGTGTTTAGGCTATTGTATGATCACACGCATGTTGCAGAAACAGGTTAGACCAACAGCTTACCTAAAGATGCCCTGTGTTTCAGATTTATCCAAAATAGCAGGATGATCACATAAAGCAAGCACCTGGAGGGTGATAGAATAGCTGTTAGAAGCATATAATCGAATAGAATTTTTGAGAAACTCTTCTAATGGTACAATAGAAGAAGATAACAGACCTCTCTGAAGAATGTGATTGGCTGTTGGCCTAGCGACTGGGGATTTCCTATATTACAGTAAAGAATCTGCCGAAACAAGGCAAGAGCAAGCAAAATTACAATATTTTCTCATGAAATTTACTGGAATAAAAAGGAGCGTACTGAAAAGAATGGTCGAATGTTCATTTAAGAGTTGAAATAAATTACTGAAACGTATACCTCATCAAAGGGGTGAGATTCGGGGTTAGCCTTCAACTCGTCTTGTATTTTCTGTTGAAGAAAATTATGTTGAACAACATAAATTAGTACAACTAGCAAGGATCAAGTAAAAAAACAGTAACATATGGTCTGTTTCATATAGACTTTTATTATCAATCACCTGGGCAAGGGAAACGATTTCTCCACGAACAGCATACTCGCACTCCAAAACCTTTAAAAATGCAAGCTTGGTTATAACAGACTCCCCAAAATGGCTCCCCAGATGTACAGATGAAACAAAATGCAAACATATTGATCAATAAATCAAACTAGCTAAAATAGATATATAGCTCTTATTTTCAACACAAACCAGAGATGGAGGGGGATTCTCCGTTGTAGAGTTCTTAAGAACGACTAGTGTTTTTCTTAATATTACAAAATATCACACCAGCACCACCATCCTGTTTGGGATCTAACTAAACCCAACTTACAGTAGTGAGAAGTTATGTTTTTAATGTTCAGGAACAACAGTCTCTATTTGATGTGTCGAAGGAAAACAAGATAAATAATCAGCAAAAATTTGTTTAATCATTATGAGAAGGCTGTCGAAAAAATTGGAAACGAGAAATGCAAATTTTAAACAACTGAGTCACTGATCCATCTTGTAAACAAAACTTCAATCCATGCTAGTAACAAATAACAAAAACATCTACTTACACCCAAATGCCCAAGAGATGCAACAAGATAGCAAATTTATGAAGAAAGCAAACACTAAGCAATCACTAATCATAGAATAGATTATCATCATCATCTAAGCAGATACATAAAAATAAAAAACAAATCAAGGAGATTAATCCATAAACCATCCCTGACCCACCAAATAAAAACTGAATCTTAAACCAAAATATTATATGCAATCAACAATCATCACATACTAAAACAAAAATCAGCATATTCGAAAAGAAACAATTAATTAAAACAAGAAACACAAAAAGGCCGGATTAGAAACGAAAGGGAAGAAAAGAGAAATGAAGAGCAGAACCTTTGGGTTGATGGATTGAAGAGTAACAGGCGTAGAGGAGTAATCCATGGAATCGGTGGAGAAGAAACGTGAAAGAAAGGGAGCAGGAGTGAATAAATTATGACAAGGGGTGGAAAGAGGAGGGTGGTGGTAAGCTGTAAGCAAGTTATTGTGGGCAAGTGCGAGGAAACGTCTGGTGGTTTTGTCGGCTACGAGTTTTCGCATTGTGAAGTGAAACCAGAGACAGTGAGGAGATTTATAGACGTGACACGAGTGTGGTGATGGGGATTGGAATTGGTTGAATGGGTTTAGGTTTGAAAGAATGGAAGAAAGTAGAATAAAATTGGGGATTGGCTGGCTTTTCACCAAAGGGCTAACTGTTGTGTGTCAAGAAAAGACGATGGTGATGAAAAGAAGAAAGGAAAAAAGAAAAAAAAACCAGAGAATTTTCAACAGTCAGCGGAATTTAATGCCGTGTGTTTAACTCTTCTTCTTCTTCCTGATGTCGAAATCCAAGGTTTAAATTTGTAACTTGTTGCCCAAACAAAACAGGCACCTAGGCTAGTACAAAACTAAACTAATACCACTTGCTTTCTTGTACTAGCAGACTATACACATTGCTTCTCCAACTGGCCCGGCATTATCACGTGAGATGTGATTTCAGATTTTGAGCAGCGTGCCTTGCTGACTCAATTTATTTCTTTTTTCAACAAACACTTATACCACTCACATTTGTGATCATCCACGGAACGGCTAGCTGTTTTGAACTCGATTTTAACACGATAAATGAGTGAATTCAAAATTTAGTTTTTCTTTCTGGAAAGTCGAAAATATCAATAAATTTAATAACTTATCTACAATGTCGAGCTCCCATAATGTACAGTTAGCCTAATCCAAACCCCTTCTTTTAAAAAAAACGGTAACATTTTTCATTAATAATAAAAGAGCATAAAAATGCTCGGAAGCAATGACAAATATGTTAAAGACATTACAAGACCTAATCGAGACTCAAACACTGAGACCTGAACCTAACAACACCGGAACCACGACCCGAACCTAAACCAATAAAACATGAGGTTCGCCTAAACCTCGTCCCCAAACCCGAATTCCCCTAAACCAAACCAGAAAAACCAAACTTCCTGACCTAAACCCAATAACAACTGAACCTAACCCACGACCCTAACCTGAACCAAAAAAAGGAATCATCTATACCTCCAAGTCTCACCACCTGTACCGAACCCCACCACTGCACTGGACCACCGCACTTGCACCATACCAATTTACCAATCCGAGCCTACACCTGCACTGCATCACCTCCAAGTCTTCCACCTGTATAGAACCCCACCATTGCACTGGACCACCGCACCTACACCACAACAATTTACCAATCAGAGCCTACACCTGCATCGCATCACAACCACCAACTATGTCGAGAACTCCACCACCGCACATGCACCTGCTCCAATGTACTCCGCCACCGCACACCTGCACCGAAACCCACTACATTGGACCATCACACCTACACCGCACCAATCTGAACCCTATACCTGCTCTAAACTACACTGCCTCACTGCGCCTGCACCAATCTACACCGTCGCACCTTACCTACACCAATCTACGACGCCCCTGACTTGCACCTCCACCACGGCACCGCAAAAATGGCAAAATCCAAAAAAAAAAAATAAAAATAAATTGTGGGACAAGGATTTGAACTAAAGCGCTCCAGCAGCCTAGAGGTCTAAGCAAAGCACACCTCCCACTACGCCAGAACAACACCTTTGTTCAAATTTGTTCATGAACGAATTGAAAACCGCGTCCAGATCAGCAAAATCAACTCCAGGGCTCTTCTTCTCCGAACTAAGCCCTCCAACTTTTCACCCCTTTTAGTTTAGACCCTGTAACTCATTCCCCTGATTCGAATCCAAAACGCCACCCCAATCCACCAGAAAACGCCTCAATCATTCCAAAACCCGGCCAAAAAAGCACCCCTCAATTGTCACAATCCACGAGCTCGACCCGTCACCACCACCACTGAACCACGGAGCCACCACCACCGCCGTCTCGGTCTCCAAACTCACACCCCGAACCATTCCATCAGAAAACTCAGCTAAAAGAGAAAACAAAAGGCTAGATCTGGTTTATTTGAATAAAAAATAAGAAACAAAGAAAGGGAAAGGAAAGACAATAATGAAGATGGGAGAGCAGAGCTTCTGCTCCAATCAGGCAGAGCAGAAAGCTCCGACGGCGGAAAAGAGGCTAGGCTTCTAGGGTTTTGAGAGATGAGAGGGAGAGGGAGGGAAAAGAGCAGAAATGAATAGCCTAACCCAAACCTTACTTCATGGTTACACCATTATCCTAATCGAAACTTTGTATTACCGTCACACAAATTTGCCTCCTTAGAAACTTACGAGGAAAACCCCAATGGAATAAAACCCTACGAGGAAAAAAGAGTACAACCTTTGTGGTACCAAGCTCGATCTCCCAACCTCTTAAAATTATACAAAGAACTAATAGTTGAACCACCCATGCCACTTGGTTTGACAGTCTTCATTTCATGTTCATAACTTGATTCGACAATCTTTATATTAGAGATCCAAGCGTCTCCCATTTGCAATCGGAATTGCCAACTGATTTCCAAGTAGCCAGACCTATCCAAGCTCCAAATCCTTAGTCTTTCCTTTCTGTGTAGTCAGTCCAGAACCATCCTTTTCCAAACGTTTTCGTTAACAACATTGCACTAAATCAATTTGACTCTCCACCTGAGCTTAGTCCATGTTCATAATTGTTGGATACTAATGATGTTCATGTAGGTACTATGGCTCCCAAGGTTAAGAAGTCAAGCAAGAGGACTAGGGGTGAAAGCTCTACCTCGCAAGCTTCTGTAGCTAGAAACGCAGAAACCGAACTCTTGGATCTGACAACGACTGCCTGAATTACCTAGGTAATTTAATCTGGGCAGAACTCGATAAAAACGTCCATCAGTACACTCACACAATTTGTAGACCCCCAATCAAATCTACGTAACATCAATATCTCAGTCTGTTATATCGCCTCACCCTCACTCATCTGTTTGCCACGTCCAGTCCTCCACCATCTCGTCGGTTGCTACCAGTCGGCTTACCATCACTCATCTCGTTCGTCGTTCCATTCCTCCACCATCGTGCGTGCGACCACAAGTCGCCTGCTCGCTTGTCACTTCCAGCTCTCCAGTGTGGCAGTCCACCACTCGTCGCCCCCTCTCATTATCATGTTCGCTCGTTGCCATCCACGACCTCAGTCGCCTATTTCGATCCACCGCTGTATTTTAATCATGGTTTATGAGTCACAATTCCCATATCAATTTAGACACTAATTTTATGGCTACTGCGGAACATTGAAGGAGCAGGAGGTGGGGGGGTGTTTGGTAGGGGTTGGTTTGCAATTAAGAGTTTGTGCTTGGGATGGCTATTGAAAAATGGTTGGTTTTCTAATTTTATTTATTTGTTTATTTTGGTGGATTCGGGGACTGGTAATTACTGGTCTGTCCGGACTGGCCCGACTAGTCTTCGGTGTATGAGAGAGAACGCAAAGTCTCAGGAAATTCCGGAATTTTCCGAGACTTAAAGAAATTCCGGTTTTTGTGGTATTAATACAAGGCGCGCGACAATTTATGGTTCGACCGTAATCCGCGCGTGTAACTTATGGTTTAACCAGTATTGTCCGGTTATGTATCAAGTAATAACTGGGATTATTTTTATTAAGTAACTGAGAGTATTTTATTAAGTAACTGGGAGTATGATATTAAGTAATTGGGAGTATTATATCTGGGGAATTTGATGTTAAGTAACTACGGTTCATTGTACCTGTTGCCTGAGTGTTTTATTATACACATTAAAAATAGTCTTATGAAATTTTATTTTTATTTTTAGTTAAGTAACTGGGCGTTTTTTCTAAACTGCCTGGGGTTTTTGTATTAAGTAACTGGGAGTTTTTTCTCAACGGTCTGGGGTTTTTGTATCTAAGTAACTGGGGTAATAAACTACCTGGAGTTTTTTTATTAAGTAAATGAGAGTTTTTTCTCAACGGTCTGGGGTTTTTGTATTAAGTAACTGGGGTTATAGCATATTATTAAGAAACTGGCAGTATTTTATTAAGTAACTGGGAGTATTTTATTAACTAACTGGGAGCATTTTATTAAGTAATTGTGAGTATTATATTAAATAACTGAGAGTATTATATCTTGGAAATTTGATGTTAAGTAACTGGGAGTTATTTTTATATGTTGTCTGGTCGTTTTATTATATCGTCATATAATTTCTGATCGGTTAATGTAAGGAATCGGAATTTCCATAAACTTATGAAAGTTTCGGAATTACAAGAGACTAACTCGAGAGAAAATGCTTAAAAACTTTTCTTTCAAGTATCGTATTAGTCTGGTTCGGACCGAACTGAAACTTATGGACTCTAGCCCATCGGATCTAATTATACGTTAAGGACTTCTAGTCTATTAGTTTAAGTTGTCTTGTTTTTATATTGGATTGGGTATCCTCGGATCAAGTAAAACTTTTTTGTATTGGACTGGGACCAATCCATTTGATCCAGTAACTCCTTTTGGATTTGCCTGATCTATTGGATCCAATATTCTTTTACAAATTCTCAAGGAAATTCCGAAAGTTTCGTGCATTTAGGAATTTATTTGATAATTAATTGGGTTTTTTTATGTTAAGTGTCTGGCATTTTTATGTTAAGCGTATGGTTTCCACCTGAGAGTTTTATGTTAAATGTTTGGAGTTTACTTATTCTGCCAGAATTTCCTTAAGCTTATGGTTCCTTAAGCTTATGGAAATTCCGTAATTTTTAGAGAACAACTCATAATCTTTTTCATTTAAATTGGGCCGGTCAAATAATCTGGAAGTCCACGCGGATCGTACCCATGTTAACAGGCCGAACGATATTGTATATTTTAGGGCATATTCGTATATGAGATCTGTACATTTAAGTGTAGTGTTGTTCATTTAAGCATAGTGTTGTATATATTAATGCAAAATGTGCATATTCGTATATGAGATCTGTACATTTAAATTGTAGTTAAATTTTAAAATAGTTGATTCTTTTTTCTTTTTTTTTTTGCAAAAGTTGGTGTTGAGATTTCTTCGCAAAGGTTTCCATCCGTTGTTTGTTTTTCACTTTTTTCTAGAAAAATTATAAATCGTCAAACTCAAACTCTGTTGACAATTTTTATTATTATTATTATTATAACAATAAGAGGATTGGAATCATAAAAAGTAAGGTTAGAAAAAGCTTGCAATTTAAGCGGTTGGTTACTACAAGAGTGATATACAGCAAAGGCTGATGGAGAAAGAGAACAGCAAACAGAAACACATTGCATATAGTACGAGGACATTTTTTGTGAAGCACAAGTGATACCAAGCTTGGTTAACTAGGACATCTTTTGAGCTGTATCAAAACTCTTCTTCTTCCTGAATCTGATACCTTGCCCTACCTCCTCGCGCATGTTTCATGCTACACTTTGTTCTATAAATAACACCTTACACCTTAACTCTACACATTACCATTTACTTCTCATCATATCCATCGAAATATGTCAAACCAACGTCCAGCATGGTTTCGATTGTCATCTGTTATGCGTCCACCCGTCCCCCTCCCTGCTCCTGCTCCCGCCCCTACTCCTACTCCCGCACCAACTACTAATAATCCTCCTACTCTCGCTCCAGTTCCGTCACTAATCAGACCGTCCATTCCCATTAGGCCCCCTCCTCCACCTCAATCTCAGGAGCCAGCCCCAGTTGAAAAGCCTGTAGTACCAACTGCAGCCCCATCAAGGACTCAAAATGCGAACCCTGTACCTGCTGCAGCCCCATCCAGGACTCAAACTATGAACCCTGTACCAGCTGCAGCCCCACCAGCGAGGACTCAAGTTCCCAACCCGTCTTCACCAACTCAAGTTCAACCGCCCGTGAGGTCATCCGTACCTTCACCTGCTCCTGTTGTAGCACAGCCCGTGTCTGAACCCGTACAACCAAGATCACCTGTTCCACAGCCAAAAATACCTGTTCCACAACAAACAACTACACTGCCACGGCAACGATCACCTGTTCCTCCAACAACAGCTTCTGCAGCACCAACCAGATCACTCCTTCCACAGCCTGCACCTACTATAGAACCACCCAGGTCACCTGTTCCAATCCCAGCAGCTACTATGGCCTCACGCAACTCACCCGTTCCACAACCTGCAGCTACTATAGCTCCGCCAAGATCCCCTGTTCCACAACAATCAGCTACTATAGCGCCACCCAAATCACCCGTTCCACAACCTGCAGCTACTATAGTGCCACCAAAATCACCTGTTCCACAAACAGCAGCTACTGTAACTCCACCCAGATCACCCGTTCAGCCAGTAACTAATATAGCACTGCAGAGATCACCCCTTCAGCAACCTACATCGAATGTAGCACCACAAAAGTCACCTGTTTATCCTACATCTAGGGTAACAGCACCATCTACACAGAATGTAGCATCTCCACCCCCAGGACCAACCCGACATCTTACACCCAGTCATTCGCCAAAATCAACACCACAGAGTTCCCCTATGAAGAACAATCAGATTGCAATGCCAAATTCCCCTGTCTCAAAGCATGTTTCGGACCATCCTGAAAGAACCCCAGCACACTCTCCGAAGCTTAATAAGCCTTTAGCTCGTTCTCCATCACCCTTTACACTACCACCTGCTGCACAGATGAACGAGAGCAATGTTCCACCGAAGATTGAACAAAAAACTGTGCTAGTTCAAGAAACCATTGACAAGCCAATGAAAATAAATTCTCCTTACAACAATCACCACGTCGCTGCTTCCAGACCAGCCAAGAACGGTACGAACAAGAAAGTTTCTGATGGAATGCGGATTATTACTCTTGCAGGTGAGAATAAAGGTGCAGTGATGGAATTGAGTCCTTCGCGCAAGTCTATTGGCAACCCCCACATCCTGAAGAAAAGCACTAGTAGTACAAATGAAGACGAATGGAGCAGTGAAGGTGGTGAAGGAGGAGGATCAAGAAACAAGGACAAAGGCAAGAATGGAACGGGAAACCATTCGCAACCAATGAGCGCGTACCTGAATAACAACGTTCAAGGGATAAATAACTCCATTCTCTACAACTTTACATGCACACACAATGATCCCGGCATTCACCTCTCCCTCAACAGAAAGGCGAACGGTAACCAGCGCTACAGAAGGGATCAGGAATAGACCATGAGTGAATTTTTCAAAAATAAATGGTAACTAAGATAAAAATTGTGATTGTCTGCTAGTAATATATATACTATATAATTAATTGTGTGATCAATTTTTTCACTACTTTACCTGGAGATGAGCATTGAGCACGTACGGAATAAAGAAGTTCACAGGGTTATGAAACTACAAAATCTATGAAGGAGGGCCACTGAGGATTTTTATTCTCCATTTTGAAGAGGAACGCATCTAATTGACCATATAAGGTTCCTGATCCTCCCTGTTTGTGAGCACAAATCAGTTTGCGATATATAATATTGTTTTTAATATGCTTTGGATCAGTAACGATATATGCTGTATGACTGATCAGTTTCTATAATATATGATGAATATATATACTGCCAGTCTAAGTTAATTTACTCATGGAATATCAATACAAAACTACTTTTTAAGTACTCCCTCCAGTCCAGTCAAATGATTCCCGTTTAATTTTGTTAACCTTTTTTGGATCGTAAATTACTCCTAAATTATGTTGGTTAAAAAATGTATAAAAATTACATTAAAAATGTATAATCATGGAAATATTTTAATATAATTTTTAATTTTTTTTTTCAATAAGAGTTTGGAGTAATTTGCGACCGAAAAACGGGTATCAAAACAAAATGCAAAGTTTCTTCTTGGACGGAGGTAGAGTTATATATCTATATTTTGCAATATTCTTGATCCAACTAGTATTCTGTTTCAACCATTCCCAATCTAATTCATTACCAGCAACAAATCAATGAAGACGACGACAAGGGTTAGTCTCTTTAATAAGTCATAAAGAGACACCATCGACCAAAAGATAACTAATTGATGGGATTCTGCACACAAATACACAATGCATACTGATGTTAGCAAAGCGATCGAATTATTCATTCATAATATAACATAAAATTATCAAAAGTGCCGTCTCCGAGTTTCACGGGTCCTGTATGAAACTTTCAAATGAGGTCCAAGTCCTAATATTCTATTCAAATATTTTCAATCAACTTAGTAAAAAAATTCAAGTCTTCTCATTGGTTCATTAAAAACTATTTCGTCATTTTTATTGGTGCAGAGGAGATTCTTGTCTGGTATTTATTTTTGATATTGTGTACATATTTTTTATTTTTAATGTCATTATAATTGATCAACAAAAATGCAAACAAATATTTTAAACATATATTCATACTCACCGCGACGAGAAGAA
>JAYMSL010001165.1:0-18417 GCA_036897195.1 Plantago coronopus
ACTAGCATTCCTCTTTCTTCCTCTTTGAAACCTGCGATTTCGGTTAGCTAAAACATACAAATGTGCAACATGACCAACAAAAGCACAAGTATTAAAAGGATATTTGGCTTCTTCATCGTCTAAGCCATGCAGAGTATACTTCTGTCCTTCGACAGTAAACTCTGCGTTCTCTCTAGAGTGCAGACAGACATCCCAAGAGTATTTTGGAACGGAACACCAAGAAGAAGCATACATGTTCCCGTTTTTGGATGAGGTTGGATATCTTCCATAACAACAAAATCAGTGACCACGTGAACCTTTCCAAGTCGAAAAACTACATCCTCGACTATACCCTTCGGTTTTTTGTATGAGCCATCAGCTAGACTCAACAAATATTTTCCTTCCCTCAAGCCTTCTAGTCCAAAGGCCTCGTACATACTGTACAGCATCACATTAACAGTAGCACCCGCATCAAGAGTACCTACTGCATTCTCCTCCTTTCCAATACCAATCTTAAGGTTGACTAGACCGCTTTTTGTAGGCTTTTTATTCCCCTTCACAATGATTGGTGCTTCCTCCTCGACTTTCTCTTCTACCAAGTCGGCAATCTCACGAGCCTTAACTCCTACAGGCTTTTCCTCAACAGCCTTTTCTATTTTAGCTACTTTCTTTGGTGCTGGGACTTCTACTCTAGCTTCACGTTGGGATACAGTAATTTCCACGGGCACTTGAGTAACTACGGTGACGGCCATAGCTTTCTCAGTTTGTCCGGGTAATTTTCCTTGCTCTCTCACTGCAAGCTGCTCTAATATTCTTTAAAGCTTATCATCCACTGACTTGCTAGATGACTCCAGTGCTGTTAATCTTTTCATCACATTCTCATTGTGAATCTTTTGGTCATGCATAAAACTGGGTAGCTCCTTCACTGCTTCTTCTTGAGTCAAGAGCTTCTTTTGACTAGTAGGCGCTTGGGAGACTACTCCTTCAGGCTTCTCATAAAAATCATGACCATAGTTCAAGTTACTACGGTCTACTGCCCTGTACCCTTGCTGAATTCCTTGGAATCGCTGAAAATTTCCACGGTTACCACCATAGTTGTTTCCATACCCGACTTCCGGTCTTTGCACAAACCTACCTTGGTTTTGTCTATCAACCCAGTATGCATCTTCGGATAATCCTTCTCCATCATTACCCTGCTCTATCATAGCAACCATCTGCACTGGTTCTTCCCTCGCTAAACCGGATCTACACTGATTGGCTCCATGCCCATAATTGTGGCGAATTCCACAAACTTCCAAGCCTTAATCATAAGATCGCACAAGTCACAAATTCAGAATTTATGTCGTTCCGTCCTTTTTCTCAATACATTGTTTGCGCCTTATTGTTCGCAAGCCTTAATCATAAGATTGTGATTGTTGTTTCTGTTTCACATGTGAAAGATCATAAGTATCTCTCGTCTTCATTGTTGAACAACCAATATCATATCATGTACCTAATCTCTAAATTAGATTTACAACAAAGTGGAGTATCAACAAGAAATAAGGTGTTCAACTTGCAAACTAGTAGTAATGTCTATTGTACAAGGGATAGTGGTGGGCGAGAGCGTAGAGCTAAAGGTTTAATTGGATGATGTAAAGGGGTGAAAATCTTGTATACTAGCTACTTTTGTATGTATTGCGAAATTGATGAATAAATTTTGTTAATTCTAAAAAAAAGAATCAACGAAATATAACAAGTCATGGCTTCAATTATGGCCCATCCCCGTAACAAAGTATTTAGAAATGACAAGATGTTAAAGCGGCGATCATGCCGAAAAAGATATAATTACAAGTCACACAATGGAAATAAAATGTTATGATGGGAACCGGTACATTGACATAAATGAATAATGACACATTGACATAAATCGCAATGTGCCTACTATTTTTATTTGTTTTATTTTATTATTGTGCATGGGCCAGTTAAGTAGGATTTTGGTGGGCTTAGCCCATCAACTAGTAGTCATTAGGGTTAGGGTTATGCAAACCTCCTATATATATGTCATGTGAGACATCATTTTCTCAGATTTGAATCATTATTGATATTTGCCTCCAGAGAGAGAGCTCTTTCAGTGTATTTCATAACAATGATAGTTTTTGTATACGATTTGAGAAAAATCTTTCACTATTTTGTATTTTCAGTCTAATAGAGGAATTCATGGTGTGATGAATTCTCTGTCTAGTTTGTAATCGTGGGTTTGGAGATCTACAAATAAAGATAGGATTTTTGCGAGTAGATCTGGCATCACTGCGCATTCGTGGAAAAGTGGCATTTCCAATTGTTTCAACGGTTGGATCTCTACAAAAACTGACCATGGTGGCTTTCCTGGATCTTTCACGAGAGAAAATCATGAAGGTACTGGACTTGGCTATTTTCTTTTCTTTTGGTATGTTTGATCTTTTGATGCGTGTGATATATATTTGAATTTTCTTTTGATGCGTGTGATATATATATTGAATTGGTTTATTTATAATTTTACCTTCTTATTTCATTTATTTGTCATGCATTTTTTTTCTTATTAGAACTTACTAACTCTCAGTCTACATTAAACATATGGGAAACAATGAAATGTTTCTTGCGAGAACTACAGGAATTCAAGATCTCCTATGTAATAATTCCATGCAACAGTTGTAAGTTGACGCAATCAAAAGCTACAGATGTTGAGTGAGAACTTTTTTCCACTTGTTGAGTTTCGGACTGCAGCCAAGGTCACTAGAAATGATGTCACCAGAAGCTCTGAAAGGTGAGGTTGAATAGAGAGATTTTAAGTGTGTTTGATAACATCATGGTTTCCAGCTTATCGTAAAAATAGTATTCTTAGCTATCGCATAAAAAATGATAAATTAAATTTTGCGAACTAAACATGATATGATGTGATCTCCGTTAGGTTATGCGGAATGAGAATGGACTGAGCGCAAGGGATTCAGCTTTGTTGCATTCATGACAAGCCGAGTAAAAAGTCCTAAAGTTGCGCAGTTCAAGTTTGCACCTCGTGGAATATTTAGTCATTTTTTATTCCTGCTGTGGCATACACAGGAATTTTGTTTGGTTTGTTTGTGATTGTGGCTGAAAAAAACCATTAGAGTTCTAAATTTCAGACTCTTATTCAAGGAAACACATCAATATCTCATTCTCCTTCAATGATCCCAATCACCCTCGGAATCCCAGGGCTAATCTATTTGTCAAGGTATTCTTCTTTTCTTGCCTCATTACTTTCAAAAATTGAAAAGAGGAACCCATTTTGATGTTTTAATTTGTTGAAACAGATGCCTTAGAAAGACTTCTACCATATGCGTGTGGTCTATGGTTATATTATGTCATCCATGACCTGCACGCGAAAGGAGAAATATAAACCAAGTAAGTAGTACTGATCTGATCTAAAGTTACTTATGTGCAGCAACGTTGAACGACCCTTGCACGAAGTAATTCGACCAAAAGAAGAGGACATAAACTTCAGCTTATTATCTTCAACATCATCATCAAGATTCTTTATATACAAATTAATCACCCCATTGGATGATGATGTGCCAATCGCCTCATGCATATTCTTCAGTTATGCCTCTCTTTCAGACTTCTGTGCTATCGCAACATACAACTTCTGTCCATGAAAGAGAGACCTGTGTAACGACTCAACCTCCTTACTTGCATCTTCAGGCTTCTGAAAATTCACAAACCCAAACCCTTTTGAATTACCATCGTCATCCTTCATCACTACGGCATTGTTCAGAGAACCAAATTGCTCGAATCGTGGTAGTGATGAAAGTATTTGGTTCTCTTTACAATGTGGAGGACGAGTATGGTAGTTCCGAAGGGTTTGGGTTTGTGAATTTGCAGAAGCCTGGAGATGCAAGTAACGAGGTTGAGTCGTTACACGGGTCTCTCTTCGTGGACAAAAGATGTATGTTGCAATGGCACATATAAAGTCTGAAAGAGAGGCATAACTGAAGTGTATGTATGAGACAATTGACATATCATCCCCTGAGTCGATTGATTTGTAAGTAAAGAATCTTGATGAGGATGTTGATGATCAGAAGCTCAAGTTTATATTATCTTCTATTGGTTGAATTACTTCATGCGAGGTTCGTATCAATGTTGCTGCTCATAAGTAACTTTAGAGCAACATTAATCATTCATATCAGTACTATATATTAACTTAGTTTCTATCTCTCTTTTTGCGTGCGAGGTCATGGTTAACAAAAGAGGAATTAGTATGGGATACGACTTTGTATCATTCAGATCAGTACTGCTCACTTGATAGATTTAATTCCCCATATGTAGTGGGGTGAGAGATAATCCTTCAATTGACATCTCGGAAACATTCATTGCCTCACCCCGATCACCTGCAATTTCAGAAGATGTAAATAAGATTAAACAAAAAAATATTGCTTTGCTTTGGGATTAAGAGCTTGCGAGTATAATTGGTGTGTAGTTGTTTAGTGATAAACTACATGAATGGGAACTATAGGTTATATATACTGGTGTATTCTGAAGTTTGATTGGTGGATATTCTATCTTTTGACGTATTAAACTTCAGAATCCACCAGTGTAACACTAAACAACTACACACCAATTATACTCTCAAGCTCTTAAACCCAAAGCAAAGCAATCTTTTTTTTGTTTAATCTTATTTACATCTTCTAAAATTGCAGGTGATCAGGGTGAGGCAATGAATGTTTTCGAGATGCCAATTGAATGATTATCTCTCACCCCACTACATATCGGGAAGCTTGAATCGACGGTGACTGAGATCTGTCAAACGATTCTCTCAAACATTTCAGAGCTCTCCACACTATTAAAGTTTGCAAGGACGAAATAGAGATGCCGCTTGGATACAGTTATATCAACTTTTACGATCGCAGCAGTGGTAAATAAACCTTCATCATGTTGTATCGACTTTGTAATGGGACACCTAAAATGACATGTATCAGATGTGTTGAACCACAAAACCTCAAGTAGTAAAAAAAAAACTTAGCCTGTTATATTTTTGACAATATCTTTTTAAAATAAACCTCAAGTAGTAATTCTTTTATATCTCATTGTTTAGTATCAATAACTCCTGGTTTTTTTGTGATTGTAGCTGAAAAGGTCATTAAAGATCCGAATTTTACTCTTATTAATGGGAAATACATCAACATGTCATTCTCCTTCAATGATCCCAACAGCAGCTTAAGGAAATTGAAGAAGAAAGCCATCTTACCGAGAAACGTGACTTGGAAGCACGCTTTTAGCTTGAAGCTGTTCAATAAGCAGTATTGCGTTTTTATGCGTAATTCCTACTTTACCCTTGAGGGGTTATGTTTGTTAGTTCTGTATTGCAGTTGTAATTGCTTCTTTCGCCTATTTATAGGCCGATTCTGTTTTGTTCATTCATTCATTTTGTAGCACAACTCAGACTACTTTACATTCTTCAATACAAAGCAATAGTTCATAGCTTTATTCAGTCTTCGTTGTGTTTCCACACCGGATCCGGCTGATCAAATAGTATACTTAGTTCCTGATCTTAATGAGCCTCCACCTGAAGATGAGTGATCAAACTGGCCAGTTTTCCGGAATGAACTAAATTTGTATATATGTCTTATTATATCTAAACTGGTGTAATTCTTTTAATTCAGTATTGCGCAATCATCAGTTTGGTAGCAATACCGGATGTTTGTAAGCATGCATTTCAATTAATATAAGGGCCTGACTTGACAGATTTAAGAAAAAAATATATAGCACAATCATTTCCCTGTCGCAATCATATATATATGTGATAACTTTGCGCTATGATCAATAGTAACATGATTACTTGAGACAATTTTTTTTAAATTGACAAACTGATGCCATCATAAACAATAACATGATTATTTGTGACAATTTCTTTTTAAAATTGGCAAACTACATTGAACCATGAACCTCTTACTCATAACTTTTCTACTCTACTGCTATATCATTGCCAGAGACTATTAATCAGATTAATGACTAAAAGAATAAGAAGGCTACTAGTGAAGTATTTAACAAGTGGGCGAAAAAATTCGGAATCATGATGGGTCACATTGTAATAATATAAAACTAGTTAAATTAATTGTACAAGAGTATGATCATTTTGCTTATTAAAGTCCGCAGTTGCTTAAATCTATGAATTAACTGGAAGATCATACATTTTTTTATATTTTTAGATATATTATTAGATTTATAATCGTTAAAAACATATTTTTAATTATTTCCTTTTATTTAATAATTTATAACCACCTAAACTCGTAATTTCTTGAATTAAGAATGTCTTAGCTAGCTATTCTTTTACTAATAATTAACCACCTAGACATATCATACTTTTTCGGCACAAAGTCATTTTAACTTTAAACTTCATTCTCATCTTAAAATATCTTTGAGTTGAGAGTGGTATTTTTTTCGTATATATTTTTAAATAAAAAAGTAAAATAGTCGAATGTAAAATCTGGAAATCATTAATCATGGAATCCTTAAAGAGCAAATCATATGATCATGACACAAAAATTAGGTAGTTTTTGCTATTGTTCGGAAAAAAACACTTCTGCTTTTGGAGTTAAAAAAGCAGAATTAGAGTGTTTTATTTCACGACTTCTGCAGGTTGCTTCAATAAGCAATCTAAAGGTTGTTTTTTACTGTTTAAATCAATCCAATCTGCTTTTTTTTTCCAGTTAACAAACACTTGCAACTTTTTTTCAAAATCACCTTTTTATCGTTTTAAGTAAAAGCAAATTAAAATTAATTTCGAAAATCAATAAATTTATCATCTCAATTAGTATTTTTATAAATGATGGCGAAAAAGGGAAAGTCTTAATTGAAAAGGGATCAGAAACGGAGCAGAACGAGATTCTATATTGTTTAGGCATATTCCCGCCAAAAAGGAATACCCATACATCACCATGTTAACGCCACGTGTACATGGGCCCCGCGTCAGCAAGCTACACTTACCAACCGCTTCCCCGAAATCCCAAATCTCTTGGCCTTTTGATTTCATCGATCTAATCTAATCTGTTCTGTTCTACTTCATCACACCAATATTCACTCAAATTCCGTCAACAAATCAGCTCCGTATTATGTCCAACACCCTCGATCCGGCTTCTACCCCTTGTAAGTATTAATTAATTTTCGTAGATTATTGTCGTATTAACTTTAAATTGATCTTTTCAATTTACTGATTCCAGCCATTGTTCTGCGTTTAGCTTCCTAGGGTTATGGTTGTTTTAGGTTTCAGTTCTTTTCACTACATTTATGTCTTAACAAACCTCTTTCAACTTTCAAATCGATTCAGTTTTCTTTTCATTTCTGGCTGTGTTTTGGGCTCTGCTTAATTCTTGAAACATGGTTTGGCCAGACTTTGTTCTAGACTTCTAGTATTCCATAACTTACTTTAATTTTTCTATTGTTTCAATACATGGTTTGGGATTTTCTTAGAAATTTTCGACGTAAGTAAGTCAGTAAACTTTACTCGGTAGTTTCGAATTTCGATACTGGAATCATGATGTTGTCATCCGGTAGTTTGTGGAATGCCGTACTTAATAATGCTTCTTTCATGATTTTTTAAGTTTGTTTAACCAATGGCTACGAGGACTATGTTTATGTTTTTATGTTCTTTTTTTTTTTTTTTTAAAAAAAAGCCCAAACTTCTTATTACTAGTGATATGTACAAATTGAATACATCGTACAACCCAACCTTTATCAATAACCTTGTCTCAATGTCCAAGAGCTTCTGACAATCAATACATGACGTATTGAACCCAACTCGGTGTATTCGTAAAAACCTTCAGGACTATGTTTATGTGTCGATGTGAAATAATAACGTAAGGTAAAAGCAAATTTGTAAAACGTATGTTGAGCCATTTATATCTTGATGGTTCATGTCAATATCTTTAGAGGCCATGGAAAATTTTAATATATGTTGATGACTTTTTGCGGGAAACAAGCCAAATATATGTGCATGAGCCAGATATTTTGATACTATATTTTCAGATAGATTGACGAAATATATGAATTCGATTGTGGAAAGGCATTGGATTTATTCACCTACTTATATTGATCTCCTAATTTGGAAATTGGAACCCTGTAGTTCAACAAAATTTCCTGCACTGGTTGTACGTGATTGGTGATCTGCCTGATACGATTTGCATCCTGTGTTTACATTTTCAGTTGATTTTACAATGTAAGAACAATTAATGTCTGTCATCGGTATATAAAGACAATATGTTTCCTCAGATTGTGGTAGTGATGGAAAGCACAAACACAAACTAGATTCCCAGGCCACTGCGGAGAAGACACACTTTGGAATTCTGAAAAAAGCAAAAGCTGTATCGAGTAAGCTCAGGAATTCCTTGAAAAGTAAGACCAAAAACAGAAATGAAACAGGGCATTGCGAGAATGAGGATGTTCAGGCAACCGAGGAGCAGTGCATTGTGGATTTATTCCGACAAGCACTGGTTAAAGATAACTTACTTCCTGAAAGACTAGACGATTATTATATTATGCTAAGGTATGTGTTTATCACCATGAACTTATTATTTTATATGTTATTTTTGGCTTATATATAGATCCCTCCTGATGTGACAGGTAGCGAACACTAGGGGTAGTTAAACCAAAGAACCAGTTTGATCCTTCTTAATATGTTGCTCAAGCATGTAGATCACATAAGTTCTCTTAAAGATGACTTTATGCATTTGTTAGGAACGTGATAGGGTTTTTTTTTCATGAAGTAGCCCGGAAAACTCTTGTCTGCGCCTTCAGCTAGGAATAAGTATTATTTTGGTTCAACTTGCGAGTTTCATACCTGTGAAAGTTACTTTGTTTTCAGGGATATTGCGCTCGAGATCAAGTATGTTATCGTGCTGTACAATGAATCAATTCTGTACCTCTTCCAATTTTTGAATTAGTTTGCATTCCTTTTGACGTGCAGTTACAACTTTGCAGGTTTCTAAAAGCCAGGAAGTTCAATATTGAAAAAGCAAAGGTCATGTGGGCGAATATGATTGAGTGGAGGATCGATTTCGGAACTGATACAATTATGGAGGTATTTGTTTATTTATCATTGTATGATTAGGTTGATTAGTCTCTGAGTTCATGAACTTTCTTGGTTCTTAAATTTCATGCTACTTAAGGTATTGTGTGGAGAGGCGAATTTCATAGATCTTAACTCCATGACTTGTGTTCTACTTAGGACTTTGACTATGAAGAGCTGAATGAGGTTCGACAATATTACCCCCAGGGTTATCACGCTGTTGACAAGGATGGAAGACCTGTCTACATTGAACGACCTGGAATGATTGATTTTGATAGGCTGTTGCAGGTGACAACTTTAGACAGATTTATTAAGTATCAAGTGCAGGAATTCGAGAAAAGCCTTGGAACTAGGTTCCCGGCTTGTTCTGTTGCTGCCAACAGGCACATAGATTCAAACACCACAATTTTGGATGTTCAGGGATTGGTAATAATTTTCTGTGTTTGCTATTTTTACATTTGAAGAACACAAGTCAGCTGCAACTCTTGTATCGATGTTTGACTTTGGTGCACTTTGTTCCTTTTCAGAATTTAATGATTTTGAATGGACCTGTCGTGGAATTTATCAAGGTGCTTCAGAAGATTGGTAATGATAATTACCCTGAAGTATGTCATCTCATCTGTTCTTCTAATTCGTACATAGTAATAAAATTGTTGACTAAGTCTTTTCTAACTATTAATCTATTATACAGACACTTCACAGGATGTTTATAATCAACGCCGGTCCAGGTTTTAGATTGATATGGACCATAATCAAGCCTTTGTTGGACTCAGATACGTCTTCTAAGATTATGGTATACTAATAGTTTCCAAGCCTGTTTAACCTTGCGTGTTAGTGGCTTCAAAAAATGATATGAATCCATTGCTTTTTTTTTCTATACCTTAGGTCCTTGGCAGTGATTATGAGAGCCATTTGCTCAAAGCAATTGATCAAAGGTGCCTAGTTTCAGCAATATTTTCTTAATTTCCCAGTACCTTTTTTTAATAAAAAGAACATACTATAATGTTCATAACATCGAGCTATCAGTATCTTTTGCTGCTCATAAGATATTATTTTGACATTAGTGAGTTACCGGAGTTTCTTGGTGGTGGCTGCACGTGTGCGCAAGACGGAGGTTGTCTGATGTCAGATAAGGGACCTTGGAGAGACCAAAGTTTGCTGAAGGTTATACAATTAATGGCTATGGCCTTGGAAATGCTGGTCTCTATACCAACAGAGTTCTGTATTAAGATCCTTGAAATGTTAGCTTAATACTTATTTTTGCAGGTGAGTTCAGATGGAGAAGTGAAGTATTCTATATCAAGAGATTAGCTGCCAAAGATGATAAACAAACTTAAATCACTAAAGGTGAGTACACCTTAAGTGTTAGAATTCTTTTCTTGGAGTTACTTGAAGCCTTCCCTCAAGTTAAACTAATGATTTCTTGGTTTCCAGGGGTGGAGTTCTTTTAGTTTACAAGCAGACGATTTGAATTCGACTTGGAATATATATCCAGATAGATATAATTGAATTCTCCGAGGGGCACAAGAAGTAGGAGTGTAAGTGCAAGAGGTCCCATTTATATTTTGTGCAGATTCAGCACTTGATTTTTCTCCCTTTAATTTAAGAGACTCATTCTTTCTTGTGGATTTGATAGTAGATTTAAGACTCAGCGTCATAATGTTTTCAATAGTTAGCACCAATTGGATATATGAAATTACTTATTAAATGCAGGAATTTGATTACTAGAAGTGATAATGAATCTCAATGTGCAGTAATGGTACAAAACGCTGCCTGAGTTTTTCAGGCAATGTCTACAAGTGACTGCAAGAATTATGAAGACCGGATGCTTGATTCACCAGGGCTACTTGACCGCCCAAGCATCCGGTACAATATTTCTATTTTCTGTAGTTAAATGAATTCCATTGACAGTACAAATTGAGCTAGTCATTTGAGCATGAAAATATTAACAGAAAATACAACACTCATTTACACTGTCTTCAGTCAAGGCTACAAGATACAGATTACACACAATGCAGAAAGCCCACCATTTGGTTCTTTTTCTTTTTTTTTTTTCACATAGAGACGGATTGTAGAAGAATATAAATCCATGATCCATCTGCATTGAATTAGACTAACGTATGGTCTCTGGGCTTTAGGCATAGGCACGGAAGATAGTTGATACAATGACTGTAGAGAGACCGCTTAGGCATAGGCACGGAAGATAGTTGATACAATGACTGTAGAGAGGCCTGATACTTCTATTCGTCTGAAACACACGACTCACTAGCATTTCTGCTGCAGCATGACAAAATACTTATGTCACATTTTGAAAATCAAACATGAAAAGAGAGCCACAAGTATGCGGCTATTCAAAAAAAATTATGCGATAAAGTTCCTAGCACAAGCAAATGAAAGCACTTGCGCAGATAAGACCCTTCAGATATTGAGCTACTTAAAATGCACAAACAAAAGAAAAAGGCAAAGTATCTATGGGTACCAGATCTAATGTAGAATCGAAGTTTAAAAATACTGAAGAGAAAGAGATGTTGCAATTCAGCTTCAGCCTAAAAGGGAATGTCTAAAATAAAATGGGTAACTATGTCAAATTGAATTTGAGAGGCACATGGCGATTTACAGAAGATACAATGAAGCCTGTCGAAAGAATCAAAAGGAGTTTAACGAACTTAACAAAATATCATACAGGTCTGTTGCAGCAGTGAAGACAAAATTCAATTATCTTGAAGATCTATGCAGAGGAGCATATGACATACTACACAATAGAAGAAACAGGTCAGACAACATTAGACGATTCTAAGACACCACCAAACAACAACTAAGAAAATAAAGATGCTGAGTAGGCTAATTGAGTCACAGGAATTGTGTATATATACAGAAGCATGAATATAATTTCCAAAATATTACCTAGATTATACATGAAGCATCACCGTTGCTTTGCATTTTTAGAATTTGAAAGTCCCCCCAGGTCTTCACGATTCTGAACTTCCTTCTCGTCCTTCATCTTGTTATATCTGCTAACTATTTGCTGATCTAGCTCATAGTAATATTCCATTTTCTCCAGCGGTTTCATGTCTAAATCGATGAATGATGCCTGCAAATTTCCGTAGTGAATGAGTTAATGCCAACTACATTATCTACTATTACTTTTCTGGACAAATAACTTCATCACTAAGTTTGATATATGCTAACAAGTGTTATAACTAGAAAAAGACAATCCAGGCTTAAAAACACAATGTCTGATTTCTCGAACTGATGCTAGCATAACCAGGCTTTAACCACAAAAAGTTAAACATAATGATCAAGGATGAATTATCAAGGCATTACCTTGTAATCAAAACTCTGATTGGTAGATTCCAGATGGACAGTGCTATATGAAGAATCCCGATCGGAATCATCTCTACATCGTAAACTAATCATCATACTTAAATCCTTCGCAGTGGCCGATATCAGATAATTTCTCACAACCTTTATGCTCTCGTCCCTAGGCATTGAATGCAGAGATGAAAATTTTTCGAACAATTTGTTTTCACCGTTTTGGCGACAAACCATACAAGGTTGAGAAACAATGTCATAGTAGGCATGAATAGCTCCTTCAATATCAATGAGATCAAGCTTCTGGACATCAAGAAGCCGACCCAACAAACCAGATGTGTGAGCAGCGTCAGCTACAAGTTCCAGAAAATGTTTTGTAAACAGCCCATCTTCCGCCCTGATGATATGCTTGAGTGCATCATCGAATGCTTGGTTAACACTACAACTAGTAATATCTGCAACGTCACCCATGCCTCCAAAAACAAGTGTGCCATTTAAGAAGACTCTGAAATTGTTTTGAGGAGTGAGAAAAAGGGAACTAAAAGCTTTCCGTACCCTGTCTCTAGATCCAGAAAACATATCCAGTGGATCATATTTGCTTATTTGTGATATCTGGAGAAGCAATTTGAAAATCAGTAAAATACAACTACAGTTCAAGCAGGGGATGTTTTAAAATTAATGATTCGTGCTGAAATAATAAGGAAAATAAGGAAACTCAACCGAGTACTTACATATACATACTTTTAATGAAAGAAATGTGTCAAGGTCATTTCAAACGGTAATAGTCGTAAATGTTGAATACCTTGCTTTGATGCAATTTCAGTGCTTGGTGCATTCTGAAGCGCGGAATGCTCTTTTTGACAGAATTTTCTTCGAGTATAAATTCTGAATTGGGAAGAAATCCACATTTTGGCTGTAACAAAGGAGAGAACAGTGAAATACACCCCCCATCAATGTTGAGGAAGTGAATATTGCAAACAGGATTTAAATGAACCCAGATTAATTTAGATACTCAGTCAGAAGTTAAGAGAATCACCTTAATCTCAATAGAAACACAGAAGTCCTCTTTGAAATAGCCTGCAACTGCAAAACAAGCCACAGTTACTAACATATTTCAACTAGCGAATTTCTTGTCGTTTTTCCATGGTCGTGAATAGCTTGACTAAGTTAACCAACTAATAATTTGCCCTATAGAAATTTTTTCTATTGAAAGTTCTATACCTCCTCCGTTCAAATGAGTAACTTATTAGTCTACTAAGGTAATCAACTAATTATGTGATAACTTTGAACTATTTCTTTTAAAATTATGTGATTCAAAAGGTTTATAGCCCCCTCTGTTCGAATGAGAGCTTTCTGAGCTCACACTTTCTTAATATTTAAGGAGAATTTATTAAAAAATGGTTTATCAGAGATATATTATATTTGATAAAGTTAAAGGTGAGAAATAAGTATGAGGAGAGAGTGAAGAAAGTAGGCATAAAGTAGGAGAAAGAATGAGTAAAGATTGATAAGTTGGATAAAAACATTCCATTATTAGGTCACCAAGTCTGCAACTCATCCCTCAAATAAGAAGCCTGAATTTATTAGAACAGAGGTTGTATGTTTTAAGGCAAAATCACGTGGAGTCCTGCAAATGCAAATTCCAAGTGGGCCACAACATCAAAATTTTCATTCTATGTAGCCGCATCATGAAGATTGTGCATGCTCATGGAATACAAATCTGGTATGGGACAAATACATTACAATTTGTGCAGATCAAGCATTACCAATAGCAATAACAACACAACAAAAAATGTACTGTAATAAACCTATAAGAAGAAGGGACAAACACAGTATTTTTGCAGTTAAAAATAGAATATGGGACCATAGGAGGCAGATAGGGACCTAAATGAAGAAGTATCAAGAAATTATGTCCTATTTATGCAGTGAGCAAGAACCATTTTACATTCAAAACATGAAGAAGTGAGCTGTACCATTTGGGAAAATTGAATGATCAGCAATCAGAAGTACTGTGTCACATAGAGGGTTCACTTTGGCAGCGTCAACCCGCTTAGCAGGACGCTGATGAAGAACCCTTTTTTCCACAGCCTCCAAAAACTCTCTGGACACACGGAGGCGAATCTATTTAAGTGAAAGGGAAGGAAAAAAAAAAAGTAAATTAGCATCCTGCAATGCGTATCATTCAGAAGACTGCAACAATGATAAAGAGCTTTTATATTACCAATTTCAACAACCAGTCAAATTTTAGACAAGCTCTTTAGGATAGTTCTTTGAAAGATAAAACCACTGAAATCAACTGACCCAGGAGACAAAATCCTTTGTAATATACTATTGGATAATAGGGTTAATGCAGGAGACACCGAAGCTATATCACCTCAAACCTAGGCAATTAAAACTTACCCCTGCATCAACATGCTCAGAGCCTAACAGAGGGCATATTACTTGTTCCACATACAGTTGCTCTGCAATTTCTCTTGTAGGAGCTGAAAAGATGCCTCCAACGTTTTCCCAGAGGAGGCATTCGTCCTTGTTCATAGGTATATGACCATTTTCATATTCAGCTTTTTTCCTGGAAATCTTTTGTATCCTTATAACCTTTCCAACCTATGGACATATGAGACATGAAACAAATATAAGAAGAGAACGGAACAAAAGAAGTAACAAACAATATGCAACTGAGACATCAATATACATGCGTAGCAAAAGTACTCTATACATCCCACTCAAATGTTACATTATACACTTGATCAGTTATTTTTCTCGTTCTTAATTCAAGTAAACTTTAACATATTTTATTCATTATTTACTCATTTTGGTGCTCAAAAAGCAATATAACCGTCAAAATGGGGGACATAAGAGTGTTGTTGTTAGCATGTCTAATCACTTATGTTGGTTTGATTCTCCTCGAAATTAAGAACTCATCCTTATGTAAACCAATCTAACACAGATACAAGTCACAGGCTAAAAGCATTATCATGCAAATCCTTGAAGAAATATATCCTTGGCTGTCGGATTCACTTTGATCTCATTATCAGCCTTTACGCAGTAGAGAATCAATTACAAACACAATATTACTATCTCCAAACAACTTCAATTGTCAGGTTTACTGGAGCTAAAATAACTTGATGGAGCTGAATTGACAGTTAGCTAAACGATAAATTCTAGGCAGACGAATCCGAAATACAAGAAATCGAAATCAGAGAATAATGAGGAGACATACGAAATTGGGGGAATTTCCAGAGTATGCAAGGACCAAATTGACAGCTCCTTCACCTCTGTAAGCCCATTCGAGGGCATCCTTGGCCTGTAAAACCACGGCCATCGACTGTTGCAATAAAGGTAATCAAATATCAAACAGAATTCAACAGGCAGTATGATGCATTATCGATTGAGAAATGTAGAGCTGAAGGAAGAGGGTTTAATTACCTAAAATTGCTTGAGAATTGAGAGAAGTAGGGGATCGCAGGGTTTTAGAGAGAGAAAGAGGAGTAGTGGAATGTGTTATGCTGTATAGTATGTATTGTTGTGAGTTTGATTCAGTTATGGGGAGTTATACTAGTAGATAATTAGTTAAGCAGCTGCAGCCTGGAGGTGATGACCAATTTTTTTTTTTTTTTTTTCTAATAAGATGATGAATTGATAATGGTGTTTATTATTCCATCTGCCATGATATTCTCTTGTTCCCACTTTTATAAGTTATTCCAGACTTTACACATCATTTTATATTTTTGGCACCATTAGTAACTAATTTTGTTACAGAATTCTATTTAATTTTAAAGTAATCAACCTTTTTTTTTTACGGAGAAAGGAATCAACCTTAATTCCATGAGTCCATGACTTACTTTCACCAGGGCGGAGCCGTGAATAAAATTTAAGACAGGTGCAAATATTATTTCAAAAATTAAATTGGGGCAAAATGCCAGAAGATATACAGATTTTAAAATTTCAGGTGGGATGATTGCCCTTTCACGTCACGTCTGGCTCCGCCTCTGAATATATACTTGTATTATTTTACATAAATTAACAAACATATTGATATGGAACAGGAGAAGCTTGAGTCTAGTATTGACATGGTTGATGCCAATGTCAATACTTAGCCTTAGTTGGGCTAATTGGTTTTTTTTATTTATTTCGTTGTTGTGTTGTAGTCCTTTAGATTCTTTTTATAGTTATAGAGATAGGGTTGACAGATAGGTTACGTTATTGCATGAACTATTATCTCAGACTGTGTCTTTTGGCTCTGTCGTGGTTTATTGAGTTGCTACTCTGGATAGTGTGATTTCACTAACGATTTGCTAATTCTACGTGTTAGAATTGCGTCTATCTTTATTGCTTCCGCGCCTCTGTATCAATTGGTAACCAGAGTTTGGGTTTGCCTGAGATCGGTACTAACCTTTCAATTTTTTGCATAAACCCTAGAATAGCCAAAAAAAACAACGAGGGGAGAACATAGCAAATTGACTGGAAATCGCCTGACTTCACATGATCTCCTACATCCAACATGTCTCTCGCCGCACCGATCCAAAACACTACACAACAGGTATTCCCAATTCTGATTCTAGAGCTTCTTTCAATCGCACTGCAATCTTTCAGTTTATCTGTGCTATTAATAACAAGGGTTGTCGATTCATCATTGATACTGGTAGTACTGCAAATATAATATCCAAGAGAGTAGTTAGAAAGCTAGAATTAAAGGAAATTGCCCATCCTTATAACTTAGGATGGATTGATAACGTGAAACTGTGATCGTTAATACACGTTGTGTGGTTCCATTTTAATGAGGAATTACTATTCACCTTTGATTGTGTGCGACATTGTGGATATGAATTCTTGATATTCGCTCTTTGGTCGTCCTTAGTTGTTCAACTCGATGTTACGTATCATGGGAAGGAAAATGTGTATAAATTCACCTCTGACTCCCTTGCCATCAGAACCCATTAGCAGCAGGGAACAACCTCCACCATCTTCTATGATACAAACTATTAATTCTGGCAATCAGTTTCTTGCTGTAAGTAAAGAGCCGCAGGAAATACACCTGCTAGTGGTAGAAGTCTTGATGCATAGCACAACTTCAAAGAGAATGACACTGAATTACATCCACGAATCCAAGACTAAATCCAGGAATTCAAGGACATAATCGGATATGGAATACCTCCAGGTTTACCACCCGAACGCAGTGTAGAGTTCGCCATAGACTTTGTGCCTAGTGCTAACCTTCCAAATTTGCCCCATTATCGAATGAGCCCCACTGAAGGTTCAACGTTGCGGGATATTGTGGAGGGAATCCTTAAGGAAGGGAAGATTCAGCCTAGTATGAGTCCATGCACAGTTCCAACACTACTCACCCCAAAAAAGGACGGATCGTGGCGTATGTGCGTAGACAGTAGATCAATTAATAATAAAATCACTATGCGTTACCGTTTTTCGATTCCTCGCTTGGAAGATATGATAGACTACCTTGCAGGCTCCAAGGTATATTCCCAGATCGATCTCCGTAGTGTTCAACACCAAGTTCGCATTCGACCTGGTGATGAGTGGAAGACTGCATTTAAGACCAAGGATGGTCTTTTTGAATGGATGGTGATGCTGTTTGGTCTTTCTAACGCTCCCACCACTTTCATGCGCCTTATGCACGAGGTTCTCAAACCTTTTATTGGTTCATTCGTCGTCGTTTATTTCGACGACATCCTAATATATCAGCAAAACTCATGGTGATCATCTGAAGCATCTCCGCGCGGTACTGCAAGCTTTGGAGGATAATAAGTTGTATATCAATATGAAAAAGTGCGACTTTATGGAAGACTTTAGACATATATATATATATATATATATATATATATATATATATATATGTATATATATATATATATATGTATATATATATATATATATATATATATATATACTAGAACGCGCGAGTCGCGCTACGCGCGACAAACATTTCATTATTGCTGTGTTAGTTTAGCTGGTAATTTTATTGACATGTGTGTTTACTAATAAGTAGAAATATATGAAATATTTGTTTTTTACGGTGTCACATTAGTTTAAAAGATACATGATTGAATTGAATTGTA